>OMNV01008123.1:0-12429 GCA_900303265.1 Brotula barbata | reverse complement strand
AGGCATGATCAGACAGAGGCCATAGGGGCCGCAGGGAGATGAGTGGGGTCATGACAGAAGAGGATGACAGGTTACGGAGTGGTGAAAGGGGCACAGCGGAACCGATTAACAGGGCTAATTTGTGTTTGCACGCTGCTGAAAAATAGCTCTGATGTGTGACAGTTTATGGATGACTCTTACCATCCCTCCCTCTCTCCAAGTCCCTGTTCAAAGCCTGTACTTTTCCACTCTCCTTCCCCGTGTTTTCCACCAAATCCCTTCACTCCACTCAAATGAACTGATATACTTACATCCCAGCCCCGACACACAGATTACCACTGACGGACATTTGAACTATACCCATATATTGATCTGGAGAATATAAAATGATGCATCCATGGCGTCTTTTGACTCAAACATCATATGTTGGTGGGTTTGCAGGTGTCTATTTCTCTGTCAGCCAACGAGTCGATGCCAGGGGACCCTGTGACCGTGCACGTCAAGGCGGAGAGGGGCTCCTGTGTGTGTGTGGCCACTGTGGATAAGAGTCTTTACCTCCTAAAGCCAGACTTCCAGCTCAGTCCAGACAAGGTGGGTTGTCAGATTGTGGCAGTAGCAGAGCGTAGCAGATTTAGTCTGCATTTAAGGAGAAAAACAATCATCAAGAAGATGAATCTTCATGTAGAATGTGTGTCTTGATACACACATTATCATTTAACTTTGATTATATTGCGATTAAGGCAACGAATTGTTTTATTTTTGTGACTGAATGTGATCCAACGCAATTTAAAATGGCAGAAATCAAAAGATGCTTAACAGATAGATTATGTGGCCATGATTCATATATCATCAGAGAGCTGTGGACTCATTGATTCTGTGCACGCGTAAGGCTCAATATCACTTCTGACTTTAATGGTCGCAAGGACAAACACTCCATGTAAACGTGCTGACTGATAAGTGTCCTCTTCCTTCTCCCCAGGTGTTTAAGGAGCTGGCAGACTTTGACGTTTCGGACGCCTTTGGAATTCCAAAAGATGACGGACACTTCTGGTGGCCCGGGCTGTCGTCAAAGAGACGCAGGCGGTCCTCCGTGTTTCCATGGCACTGGGACATCACCAAGGACGCACGCTTTGCTTTCACCGTGAGAACACACGCTGAGCTAATGAGCCCAGGGCGATGACGCAGGAATAACAAAATAATGTGTGTTTCCTCCGTGCTTTTAACACAGGAAACTGGGCTGGTGGTGATGACAGACATGGTGAGTCTAAACCACAGGCAGAGCGGAGGGATGTACACCGACGAGGCCGTTCCTGCCTTCCAGCCTCACAGCTCCACCTTAGTGGCGGCCATGCATTCTCGTCCTGTTCCCAGGTGAAGGAATTACAATATGTTGATCTCTTATTCATTTTAGTTGTTTACATTTTTAGGCCTTTTTGGGGGTGTATGGTTAAAATCATCACTTTGAAATGACTTAACATTTGCAAATATTGTCCTCCTCTGTAGTGTTGTGGTTTATACAAAAAGTTTCCAATATGTCAGCAAACAAATCAGTGATGAAAACATCCCCATCGATTTCTGAACTCGGAGCGTTGAAGTCAGTGAAACCGACTGTGATGTCAAGTATAAGGCAGTGATTACAAAGGGGCTTTCCTGTTTTAATTGGGAATGTTTTCTACTCCAGCACACTAATACACGATGTGAACTTTAACATTTGTTTTGTTTGAATAAGGTCTCCAAACGGAGTAACAGAAAAACATTGGAAAAAAAGCCCAAATTAAAATAGTTTTGTTGGGTTGTCCACGTTTTAGGTCTGCATTCCTTAACGCCACAAATACCTCTCATTCTGGTGATGAGCTTTAAACACATGATGTGACTTAGCGGATGTCGGTGCACTTTTCAGCGTAATCCATTTTCCAATTATGGCTTTTAAATATTGTGAACAAAGCCACAGCTGAAGTCTTTTATTGATGTCAGCTTGTGTTTTGGTTGCAGAGCGGAGAAGCGCAGGCGTACATTTTTCCCAGAGACCTGGGTGTGGCACTGCCTCAATGTCAGGTATTTAAATCTTTACAAATATTAAACTTGTGTGTTTATGTGCATGGGAAATGCCTGTGGCCAGATATAATAAGTGTACGGTCACAGTTGAAAGGACTCAAGCAAACGGAATAGCGGATAGGAGAAGAGGAGCAAACAGAGGGCTGGAAGGATGAAGGACAAGAGACAGTGATGGAGTGTGGAGGTGAGAAAAATGGTACAACAGAGGGGAAAAAAAGAGTTATTTTACAAAAAAGAGCTCAAAAGACGAAAGGAGGGCGGCTGGAGAGACATCTGAGGAAGGAGCGCTTAGAGGGGAGGACAGGAGAGGTGCGAGTCAAACCTGTATGTGAAAAGACGGATATTCCATCATTCCAGCACCGTCCAGCATTTCCCTCCTCTGGGTGTGAATGTGCCTCATTTAAATTGGGCGATCTTGGAACAGCCTGTCACTTCCTCAAACAGCTCTTTCCATTCATTTGTAGCCAACATAAATGAACTGCCCATAGATTTCCATACGCTTGATTCCTTTGGAGAGGACTTCAGCTCTGCCTAATTTCCTGTCAAGTCCAAAGCTCCGATTTCCTTTTAAGTCTATTAAAGTGGATTTTAGGCAACTTTGATCAAAAGGAATGGTGTACATGCACTTTTTCACAACATCTATTATGCCCCGCCACACCTGGCCAAGACCAACATAAAACACGCGCTGCCAGGTGACTTCATTCAATGAAACGGACTGAGTCAGCTCCCGACTGACACATATCACCATCCAGTGTATACAGTGGTGATATTGGTGCAGGTGTTGGTGTTGACGCAGGTGTTTCTAACATGCAGGTAATCTCATACTGTTTTTTATCAACCCCAGCCTTTTCAGTGCTCGTGCTAAAATCTTCTTGCTTCACTGTCCAACTGTCCAACGACTCTTTTGGCAGCGCTGAAACCGGGAAAGCTGAGCTCCGACTGGATGTGCCCGATTCCATCACCACATGGGTGACCGAAGCCATTGGCCTGTCAGAAGAGAAGGGACTCGGTTTAGCGAAGAGGGCGGAGCTTCGTACCTTCAAGCCTTTCTTTGTCGAATTCACGTTGCCGTACAGCTTGATCAGAGGCGAGCAGACCAAAGTTCCTCTGACTGTCTACAACTACCTGCCAACCTGTTCTGAGGTAAGAGGTTGGATGAGAAGACATAGTGGACAGAAGGCAAGGCTGGAGTATTTAATTACCATTTAAGATCTGTCAGTGTTCCATTCATTTCACAAAAATATAAAAATAAAAGCACAAAATTTTTGCTAGAGAGAGGTAAAAGTTACAATGAGGAAATATTTTGTAAGCTGCCCCATCTCACCCTATTGAAGAATTTAAGGGCAGTCTAACACAAAGAGACAAACTGAGACACGAAGACCAAATGGCAACAATCAGAGTTAGCAGCAATGTGGACTGGGAAACAAGCCATTCCAACTGGACTGTCAAATTAACTTGATTCATTCGATGTCTACAATAATTCCTGAAATTTGCTATGAAGTGAACAGAACATGCGATATTGAACATCAGCAAAATAAGCACAGCAGCTTCAGTCACATTTGTTGAGTCTTGAGTAGACTAATAATGTTGTAACGGCTTGATTTGGAGCTGAGCTGTGTTCTTCTGTTGTTGTAGATTTGTGTTGGGGGTGTAGATTTTGTTGAAATCTTAAATTTGAGCGTGTAAAAATGCAATTAATTTTGTAAATGAATTATAATTTACGTCACTAGTTTACTACACAAACGTTTAATTGACAGCCCTAAAATAGAGGAACAAAAAGTCTTCAAATCACTCTCTGTGATAGATGTCCTATTGGAAGTAGGCATCAAGTCTCAGCTGGTTGATTTTTATTCAGAAACAAAGACTGTACGGAAACTAGGACATTCTCTGGAAAATGGTCACCATAAACGTAATGTAAATGCACATACGATCTATCTGTGGGCACTGGGCTGAAACATGAAATGGTGTGGTTCGTTCAATTCATTTTTCCGGTGTTTTGCATGCCAGAATAGGTTTTATGTCAAAACAACATCACCAACAAGACTAGGCTTGTTGCTAAGAGAAAAGCGAGGGTAGTCATGAGGCCCAGGGGCAATGTGTGATGGGAAATGGTGGTCAGTGTTAGCGTGGGCTCATGACGCCAAGGCCTGAGATTAGTCCAGAAGTGTGTTTTAGCACTCTCTTTGAAGAGACCTCTAAGCTTCATCGTGGCCTTAAACGGGTCCATCCTGCACTCCACACTGATGACATCATGATGTTCACAGATGAGGTTGTTAAATGGCTCGTGCGTGCGCTGCCCTAATGTCATGTTAAGTGATTATGCAAACCAAGATGGCCCTGTCTTTGATATCCACCCCGCGAACATGTGATTCCTATATTTTCTGCTTGGTTATTTACGACTTGTGGCATGTGGATAAAGAACAGTTAAAAGATCCGGCCACATTACTAAGCCCTCTGTGAAAATTGGACGATGAGTGGAACTTAATCCTTCTGGGAGCTTGAGGAGCATGAGTCAGTCAGCATGGAAAATTCACAATATGATTTTAAAATTCTCGCTTTTGGAGGTTCGAGGAGAACACGCTATGTGAGGGAGGGGCGTGCCAGGCTGGAATGATGTCAGTGCAGTCTGTCAAAGCAGATGAAGTGCCTCAGATTTGTCTCTCCCGGTCCCTCTCTGTTGTCTTCCCCCACCACCACTGCTCTCCTCTTACAGGTGCATGTTAAAGTTTCAGTGACAAAGGGCATCAAATTTGTCGGCCACCCTGGAAAGCACCACCTAACCAGGAAGAAGTGCGTCGCTCCTGGAGAGGCTGCACCCACGTCTATTGTGCTGTCTTTCACAGAACTGGGCTCTGCGAACATCACAGGTACCCATAAGCTCCATCAAATGAAGAACTCCAATGTGACTTTCTTGAGTTCAAGTACAACATACAACTGTCTCATTTAGTTAAATTTACATTTGATTGTAAAGGCAGTAAAACATTGCAGTTCCCCAAAGGTTTCAGTATTTCAGTATGACTTTACTTTGTCATTTTGTTATGAAGGGATGCCTCAAGCTCATAGCCCTCATGTAAACACTGCAGATTGCACTGCTTTGCGTTACAGCTGCGTGCCAACAGCAGTCTTTCATCGGACGGGGCTGTTGTCTTGGTATGATGCCTTGCTAAAAGGCAAGCCTCCGATTTTGCAGAGCTATCCTGGCCAAGGAGCTGAGCTGTGTGTAATCTGGTCACTCACACAGTGTTACAGACACTCCTCTTCAGAGCACATGTAAAAACAAAGCGGGACAACAGTGGGGGAGCAACCAAAGCCGTGCTGTGGCACTCAGTGGCATGTTGATGAGTTTGCAGGTCACTGACGGTCAATGGGCCCCCCATGGCCCCTCTCCTAGTCCTCTGGCCCCTTGTCTTTCCCTCTCAGTACACACATACAAAGGGATGGCACTGGCATAGGGCCACATTTTCAATGTGTCCTTAGAAAGAGAACTGGGAGCTCTCTTGTAGACATTTTTTATTCTGTAAGTGATGTCCACGAAATGCTCAGCTGAAATCCCATGACAATGTGTGACCAGAAATAAATATGTTCTACCATTAATATTTATTTTACGGTCAATCGAGTAGCCCTGTAAAACTTGATGCTTAATAAGAAGAGCCTTACTTTATGACAGATTTAGGTTAGCAGTGCGCTGGTCAAAATAATGTGATGTTAACCAACCAACCAGTCGGAGTAACTGTAATTTCAATAGGGAAGTTTTTAGGACTGACCAGGTCGTGTGTTCAGGTGCATCCTATCGAGCCTGGCAGCCAATAAGTACAAGAACAAAAAATGATCCTGTGATAGAGGGAAGTCTTACTATGTTCTCTGCCGCCCAACAGCTCGTGCCATTGCCTACAATGAACCCAGCTGCTGCTCAGACGGACTCCAGACAGTCAAAACTGTCAGTGACCATGAGGAAAAAAGGACCCCGATCGGCCTGGACTATGTGCGCAGGACTGTTCTCGTGGAGGTAGGAGAGCTGATATGGATCATTGTCCTGTCATGTGAAAGACGTGCATCATATGTTGGATTTAGATTAGAGTGCTGTTGAGTTAATAAACCCACGTCTTCCCTTTTCCATTTTTTCCCCTCAATCCATCCCTACTTTGTCTTTCCTCTCTCCCTTTTCTTCTCTCTCTCTCTCCATCTCCCTGCTCTCCATGCAGCCTGAAGGCCTGCCAAGAGAATACACTTACAGTGTCTTCTTCTGTCCCAATGGTCAGTGCAGCGTTTTTGTCCAGCATTATATCAGGATATCATTTTATTCATTACTGTATTGTGGCAATGTTGCCCACTGGATTTTCCCAAATAACTTTAAGTAATAATAAGTTGTTGATATACTGGCAAGCTCGTGTATAGTGTCTATACCAGCTGCTGAGGTTTAACGTGCCTGAGTGTATGTACTGTTTATATTTTCAGAGAGGATCCACATTTCCACCCCCAACAAATATGAGTATCAGTATGTGAAAAAGCCAGCCAGGATGAACCAGTTCCAGGTGGCAGTGAAGACTCATAACGACGCTCACTTCGCCCTCTCTGCCAGCCCTCACGACAACGCAGAGATGCTAGAAATCGTACTGGGGGGTAGACAAAATACTCGCTCCTGGATCTCCTTAGGGAAGATGGCTGACCCCGTGGTCAGCGCCTCCACACCAGGCATCCTGTCCTGGGATGAGTTTCGCAGCTTCTGGATCAGTTGGAAAGGAGGAGTAGTACAGGTAAGAGAGGGGGTGTGTCTTTGAAGAAACTGAAAATATGGTCAGCTGCACCAAAAGATTTATGTGCAGATGGGGAGTGGATCATCAGAGCTTTGCAGGAGGAAGTGTGAAGGTTTGATCAGGCCACAGGGTCTGTGTGTTAAGAGCACTGGCGCCACTTTTATTGGTATGCTTTCCATGCCAGGTCACTCTTAACGGGCTGATGTCACCGAGGACAGTCAGTGATCCGTGGCCAGCCTCTTGCAGGTCACTTCTTGGTTAGTCCATTGATCTCGAGCCCTAATTGCAGCTCCACCATCGTCTGAGCCAATTAAAGCCTTCAGCAGACCACAATATAACTCAGCACTGCAGGATTTATTTTCACCGTGGTTCATTGCATTTTGGTTAAAAATCTGTGGCACGGTGAATAATAACTTTTACAAAATGAAAGAAGGAAACTAGAAAGATTGAATGTGTGGATGTACTCTGACACTTTATAGGTTGTAGCATGCAGTGGATTTATTTCATGACCAAAAATAACGGCAAACAGTGCAATCAAATACAGTACGATGGGCGTGTACCCTTTGAACTGAACAGGTCATTGAAAGGTGTTGACCTTCATCTGTCCACGTTGCTCCCTGTAGGTGGGCCACGGTCTACAACCATCCAATGAATCTGTGATCCTGGAGTGGACAGGCCAACTGCCCGAACAGGTTTGAATTTTTTTTGACATTTATAATTTGTTTGGAATAGCGTCTCTTCAGGGATCGTGTCGTGGTTTATGGTTGAATCGTTTGTTCGTCCGTGTAGGTACGTCACATAGGCTTTTCAACTGGCTGGGGCTCAGTCGGAGAGTTTAAGATCTGGAGGAAGGAGGATTCAGATGAGAACCACAATGAAGCCTTCACTTTGGGGGTCCCACACAACATGGTGCCAGGATCCGAGAGAGCCACAGCTTTTATGATCGGTATATACTTTTTTGATTTTGTCTCTGTGCTCACTCCTTGGTTCTGGTTTAGAGAGAACCCGACACATAGATGGATGAAATTCTCAGGGTTGGATAAATAGTATGTGTTTGTGTGTCCAGGGGATGTGATGGGACCAACTCTGAATAACCTGGACAAGCTATTGCGGCTGCCCTTTGGGTGTGGGGAGCAGAACATGATCCATTTTGCGCCGAACGTCTTTGTCCTCAAGTACCTGCAGAAGACCCGACAGCTCAGCCCTGAGGTGGAGAACGAGGCCACCGACTATCTGCTACAAGGTTGCAACACATACATGTCCTAACCTTTCCCATCCATCACTCATATTTTTCGCGCTCTGACTGGCAGCGTTGTCAGCTCTCATCGATGGGTGTTTGTCAGGAGAACTCAGGCAGGAGAATTGTTGATATCACCCATTCAGTGAATTTTAGGATCATTCTCCCCTTTGCTGCCTTTTTTCTGCTGCTAGTTGCATTTGTTTATGAACAGATTCTTAGTTTGTTTGTCTAAGATGGTTTAAAAGGTTCACGGAAGCCTGGAAATGTTGTTACTGTGAGTTGTTTGAGGACAATATGATGTGTTCGAAAGTTTCATATAACTAAATATATATATGGGGCTTATGGGTTTTTAAATTAGTCACACTTTGCTGTAAGTGGTTTGGATGAACAAACGCATAAAAGATAACCACCAAATATAGAAAAACATTACAATTAGAGTCCCAGTAGTTCCATAACATCTTAATTGAGGTCACATTGTTTGTGTGGACCTGTGGTAATAACAACTAATCACAGTTATTAAATGATGCATTTTATTCTCATGATTTCTACAAATGTACTCCTCTGTTGCCAGCAGCTGTTTAAGCAGAGGAAATAGACAGTCAATTAACGCCTCGGAGTGTGCCAGGACTCTTAGATGCCATGTAGCCCAACTGTGCCTTAAGTGGTGTCATGCTGAGCATAAGTAATGTTTTCTAATTCTTGGCCCGTGGTCCAATGTTGTGGGTTTCTGGGAACTATTTGAAAGTTTACCTTGGATATTGCTTTTTGCTTGCGGAGCTGTGTATTTCCTGACAGAAGAACCTTGCCTTGGCTGGCACTGAGTACTTTAGATCATACTTTGGAACACGGAGCTGGATGTTGTTGCTCAGTTACCCAGAACAAACTTCCCACCGCAATGTTTTTTTATACTCCGCCTCAAGTCAGGCTCGTATCTGTTATTCTCCAGAAAGATAATTTTTCCAACCTCACCTTTACTTAGTCTTCCTTGTCTTCCTTACCTATTTTTTATGTATTATTTTTACTTAAAGTTTTTGTTTGTCAATTTTAAGGCTTATCAGTTCGTTTTCATTGACTCTAAATTGATCATTGCTCACCGTGAGCTTAACGTTAGTCAGCGCCTTTGGTGACCTCTGATTCAACAAGAACCTCACCCCGACTCTGCGATGGAGGGAGTAAACAGTGCTGTACCACAGGAACAAACCTCCCATCAATGGATGGAACACAGCTGTTCACAAGCTTGAGGCTGAAAGGGTTTTTCTCACCATCTCGCCATTAGTAGACACTGAGGCTGCGGTGGTAGAGGGTGGCTGAACAAAAAGAGAACGCACCAAATTCACAGTCTAGTACCAATCATTACCAACAAGACACAGGGGGCTGAAATTGTGTTGAAGTGTGTTAAAACATATGTGGTGTTTGTACGCCCTGTAAAAGACCAGAATTCATGCAAATGATCTTCACAATGAAATTATAATAAATCAAGCTCTGTCGATTACTCTCTCTAACCCCTCCTCTACTCTTCTTCTGATCCAGGCTACCAGAGACAACTGACCTACAAGCGTCAGGATGGATCCTACAGTGCCTTTGGAGAAAGGGATTCCTCTGGCAGTATGTGGTGAGTCCGCCTGGCTGAGATGTGTTTTATGTGTGACCGTCCAAGCTACAGGAAAGCTGGTGATGTCCTAGGCTAACGTTTGTATATGTTTCAGAAGCATTTGTACCGTAACAACAACTAAATATAGCCGCTGTGATTAATATTATGGAGATCTTATCAGCATCTCACTGCACTGTGCGCAACTGATACATTGGTGTTGGTGCGTTTAAATGGTCGATCGAGTGTTTATTTCATGTTTATACTGCCGGAGGCCGGCAGGCAGACAGAACCATCTCATAATATTTATAAAACTGAAGGCACTGCTCTCAATGAGGCGCTCCAGTGATTGCATTATGGGGCCCATGCGCAATGTGCATACCTCAGGTTGATTTATTGGCTGAGGTGGGTATTATGATATTTAATAGAGCTAACACAGTGAAACAGCAGGTTACATAAACGACAGAGAATCATAAACAAACTGCATAATTGGATCCCCGAGGTAGGCAAGGATCCAAAAGATTTATATGCAGTTAAACAAGGTTCATATCTGTGGCAACGAGAAGGCCCCGTGCTGTTTTGGCCCCACAGATGAGCTCTTAATGCTACTATTGGAGACTCTCTCATAAGGAGTCTGGAGCCACTTCACCGAACAGCTCTGTAACTTCTCTGACATGGCCTCGAAAACAGAAGTGGGGCATGGTTGGACTCAGTGCCTGGGTGTAATTGGTAACATTAAACTGTCCCATGGAAACCATGAATTCTTCCCCCAATGACTGTGTGAGGATATGAGGATGTAACAAGCAGTGGTTTGGAGTTATTCATGAAGCCCAGGGCAACAAGTGCGGGTTGTAGGGACAACACAGATGGTGAACCCTAAGTAAACCTGCATCAGACACTTTATAAATCCATCTGCAATGTGTTTACATCCAAAACAAACCCAACGTTTGTATCCGTTCCAGAGTTCACGCGTACACCAATGCATTTATTGCTGCCTTAAAAGCACCCGAATGCAGTGTTAATGTATTCCAGCTTGTAAAAACGTATCTGAGCGGAAACTGACAGGACCAATGAAAAGATTGAACACAATGACATAGGCTGGCACCAATGTTTTGGTTTGCACTGCTGGCCACCACTGATGCCAAGACCATTAACACTGGTTAATGGTGTGGTGGGTAGAGCAGCTAGAAATGCAGCAATAAACCAACTTACTGTGATTCTGAAACAGGGAAATATTGACACGATCCAACCTTGTTGCTTTTAGCCTTTTCACTGTGTGTGTGTGTGTGTGTGTGTGTGTGTGTGTGTGTGTGTGTGTGAGTGCTAGATTATCTGTCTGAACCACAGTTAAGTTCATTTGAATGAGAGATAACTACTATTTTGAAAATACAACCTTACGGTATAGGCACACACACACACACACACACACATACTTCTTTGTGGACTACATCCTTCCCTAACATAGAATGTTAGACAGTGCACATGGGCCAAATTTTACTGGAACACGGAGCAAATTTTCCCCATAATGGCACTCTGGAGCTGATTATCAATGCAGCTCCATGTCTGCTCAATTCCCTTAACAGTGCACAGTAGCCTGCTGCTGTGTGTCACCATAAATAATGTTAATGGGCAGGAGAGCAAGTGCATGATACTGTAAATGTTGGCATCAACGTTACATAGCAGAATTCATGATTTTTGAGCGTTTTTTTCCCTTTGACAGCAGAATGGACTGTTTGTGAGGGAGGATGTTCAGTGGAGAGCAGGATTTCAGTCCTCTCCACTCACGTGCGCTCCTATACTCCCTACATCAGTCAAAATAACTCATGTATGCATTATGTAAAGTTATATCAAGTGAAATATGCGTGATTTTTAATTGGGTAGAAGACAGGTTGGCACTTGAAAATATACAGCAGAGAACAGCAAAAAGCACAACAGATGTTGGGAGAATAAATCCCCTGTTACCAAAGACAACAAGAGGTCAGAACCTGGAGGTGGTGATGGGTGGACAGCAGTTTTGGTAACAGCAGCAGTATCAAAAACAGCAACAGGATGCTTGAAGGCAGAACAAGCTTAAATGGACTGCTCACATGGCAGAGGTGGGTGGGTCCAAACGGTTTCCTGACCGACCGGCCTAACTATGTGATTGTAGTCTCTCGGGCTAAATTACCCATTTGGGTTTTGAAATTCTTCGTTCAGTATCATAAGCAACCCTGAGGAGTTTATTGCAGAGGGTAGGTTGTCCTCTGTTTTCTAGTCTGCAAAACATGTTTGGGCGTCGCCATCTTTGCAAGAATGCCACTTCGTCATTCATCTTCTGAGGTTTTCACCATTTCCTGAGTGGTCAGCTTGAGCCCAAATGCCGAATGGCCACAGACAACTGGCCCACACCTCAAGAACAAATTTCTCAGGACAGGAAAAAACAGCAGGAATCTCAATAATCAGATTAAAATCACATCGCGTCTGTCCACCCGCACATGCAACATCCAGGCTCCTTTTCTAATTGTGTTCCTCATCCCTCCTGCTCCGTGCCCCCCTTCTGACCAAAACCTCAATATATCTTGTCTTTATATACCATCCTAAAACCAAAGATGTGAATGCATAAAAGGACTCAACCCTTTAGACATGCCAAGACAAAAAGACAATCTTCCCTAAATAGGTGTCCACATATACAATCAGAAGAAACGAGAGATTAGAGGTCTGTCCTTTAAACTTGAAAACATCCCCTCCTTTTTATATGAGAATGGGACAGAATTCTTCTTTTATTCCTGACAGTTTCAGTCCTTAGCTCTACATGTTGGGGCTGGCATGGTATT
>OMNV01008122.1:37659-48049 GCA_900303265.1 Brotula barbata | reverse complement strand
TATTATATTCAGTTAATCCTTATATCATTTTTATTTGTTTATTTGTTTATTTATTCATATTTTATTTCCAAAGTTCTGATAACGTTTGGTGTAACCCTGGGTAACTAGGAGTCGTGACTTGCTGGGCTGCAGTCTGTCAGAAGAACCCTGAAGTATCGTCAACACTGCTGAGTCATCGGCTTATTGTTATTTCTCCATCCATGTAAATCTGTTCTGTAATACGCCTCTCTGTTCCTCCGAGAGTAAAATGATCGGTTTGCGTTAAATCTTCAGGCTCTGGTCTAGTTGACAGCGTGGACCCCTGACTACCTCTCGGCCCTAACAGGAAGTCCACGGCCCCGCCGTCTCTGCCCTGAGGGCCGGTCGGCGACAGCGGCCAACCAGATATCCAGACTTCATCCGTGTGAATCACCGCGCTGTAGTCTCAGCGTGACCGCAGGCTTGGCCCCCTGCATCAGGCTGATTCCAATAGACAACGTTCCCCGGGGCCCCCGGCCCCCTTACTCCGAGCCACGCAGCCAGCCCAGCACGCAACTGGGACGGAGGGTCATTAAATGTCGGAGGCAGGTTCTCCAGCTCCGTCTTTTGTGTAATCTGTCAAGCCGAACTTAGGAAGCGGACCGAAACGATCGTCTTTACTGCGTCGAGTCTCGTGTGTGTAGATTTTGTGCTGAAATCTGAATATAAGATGAATCAGATCACATCAGTGTCAAGATTGTTTTGGTAAACAGTGTTTCTGTTTTCCTCCTTTCTCCCAACACGTCTCATAAAGATCGTAATAAAGTAGTAAAGATAAGATAAAATTCAATTCAATTACTTTTTTAATTTTAAAACATTTTATGCCAATTCTACAAGATATAGTCACTTATGAATGGGTTATTCCTCTGAAAAGGCCCATGAAACAACCTGGAAGTTCTCTGGCTTAAAGTTGATTCTTGCGTCTTTTTTTTTATCATTTTCCATGAATCCGTTTTTATTTTTTGAAGTCTTCTCTTTAGGTAGTATTCTTCATGTGTATACGTGAACGTCCTTGCTGGGTGGCTCCTCTTCGTCTTTGTACTCCTCCACCCCCACACCGCTCATCTCTCCTTACCTGGCCATCCCTTTCTTCAGGGGGTGGACCAGTGCACGTCGTATGAATAGACAGAGTCCAACGTGTCCTCCAACAACTTGTGCAGCGTGTCAGACCTGTACGAGGAACAAGAGTTGATAAGAGCCGCCGGGATCCGGGCCCGCCGAGTCCCAGCCTCTGTCAGGCATCCAAGGCTTCTTTTTCTAACTTTCCTCAGAAGCAGTAATTGAAAATGGGGGAATCTTTTGCGTTGGCTTAATAGAGCCGTCCTGCCCTGGCTGCAAAGCGGGGTTAATAACTTTTTCCAGTTCCATTACCCTCTGAGATTGGCTTCAGGTGAGTAAAGAGGCTGCACGGGACACGTGGAAGTGGCCACAAGACCTCCTCATCCTCCTCTTATCTCTCCTTACTCACGGCAGCTCGCCTGACAACCATTTGCGTTGGTTATTACATTCATTAAAAAAAACATCCTCCCTGTGCGTATCTGCGTGTGTATCTCCGTGTCTTCCCCCCCGTGGTCTGGAAACACACCGCTGCTCAGCAGGTGGTGATGGTGTCCTGATTGACAGCCTGTATATGTGATCCAAGTCCTGTAGCTCAGGTTCTGTAAATCAGTGGTTCTCAATTTTGCTCCTTGGGACCCAGAGGAGTACGTGTTCTCCATCCCTCACCTGATTCACCAAATGACGGTGTTGCTCTTGGTTGACTTGGTTGTCTGATTGTGTGTGTAGGTTCATCTTTGTGTGAATCTTTAGTCCTAAAGGGGATTCAATTCAATTATGATTATAGAGATGGATCAAAGAGAGGTGGGATTTTTTTTCACTGAAATCTGACCGTTGAAAGTGGAAAGCAAAGAATATAAACAAGTTGGACATCAGGGACATTAAAGCCTCAGCAGAGGGTCTGTCTCCACATGAGCGTCTCTGACATAACACGCTGTCGTGTCTGCTAAGATATCGTATCTGAAGCCTTTGGAAAACGTTGGACCAAGATGCTGCAACGTGCTCGGCATCTGATACACGCCCACACGGTTCCACCCCGCGTGGGAGTTTGTTGGGTTCAGCTGACTTGGCATTTGACACCTTGACTTCAGAACAGTGATTCTGTTCTCGTTCTGCTCAAACCATCGTGACTGCGTTTGTTTGGCTTCATGTTGAGTCGTGATTGGTGTCTGTGAAGGACGGATAGCAACGGATGAAAACAAGGAACACAGGAAAGATGAGCAGAGAGAGAGAGAAAGATCACAGGATGATCTGGATTCTGGGTACAGATTGAGCGTGAGTGCATGAGTGGATCAGACCGACTGTGTTTACACTCAGTGTGAGCCAGATTTTGGTCCTCTGCTCCATGTTTTGAATGTTGATACTATGATAGTAGTATATATAATAGTAGACAGGCCGTCAGAAAATAAGAAGGAATCCCATAAAGTCTGAATCCTCCTTAAACTCACAGCATTCATAAAGATGATTTGGAATTGGAGAAACTATCAAATTTTCCAAAGATACCAGATCTATGACAAGATTGATTTGAGGGAAATACAACTAAAATGATGTCTTTGTAACTAGAATCAATGGAATTTTACAGAAAAGTAAAGATGCATTTAACCCTTAAAGCACTGGTGAATGAATAGGTGAGTTGGCTTTAAGGGAAACAGTTCAGGGGTATTTAAAGGACTAGTTAAGGATAAAGTTAAAGGATAAAGTTAAGGGGCCTTTTTTGCATTAATTACTCATCAATAATCGAGTATATCATGTAGAAAAGGCATTGAAAAATCTTTCCCCTTTACATGATGTTATTTAATGAAATAATATTGTAGATGTTGCTACATTAAAGCTTTTTATACTTTTTTTGATGCAGATTGCGTCCTAATATTGCAGGCCTCTGAAAACGGAGGGCATTTTACGGGAATTTAAAATAAATTGGTGATGACCTCAGAGTTTATGACATTAATGTAAATTCACTGTATTTGGATTAAAGTGTTTAAGAGGTTAACTGAATATTCATAATTTATTTGTACACGCATCAGCCCAAAATAACAAGAACTCTGCCTTCACGCACACATTAGTTCTGCTAAACACCGGAGAAAGAGACACATAAAGTCTTCCCGGTAATCATATTTTGAATCGTACGCCTTCAGTTTTGATAAAATGCTCTGTAAAGCATGGAAGTACTTTGAAAGTACTTCCTAATTGCGGTTTGTCTCCCCGGTTCAATATGGTGGTGTTAATTGTTTAATTCTGTGCTCTATTATGCATGCAAACACAAGCTTTAATTTGCTTTGAGTTTTATTTTTTTCCCCCTGTATCGTTTATTGTAATTACACAGTAAGCTTTCCCTTTGGATCAAAACGGGTGTCCTTGCTCTGATTATTAGTTTATGCACATCGGTGAAGCAATCACAGAGTCTCTTCAGGAGGAGGAATCCCCAGGCTTTGACCTGGAATCAAACCTGTGAAGGGTTCGGAATGAGCAGCACCGTCTCATTTATGAGTTAGAGGACACGAAAGACAAATTCATGAGCATTTCATTTAGCAAGTGTTTAATTTTCCTCTTTTCACCTAAGATTGCCGTCTCTTCAGCTGGAGCTCGATTGATTCAAATTATGGATCCCAACTCTACGGCAGCACCTGTGCCATTACTGACTTCCTGTTTGAAATTCAGCAAAAACGCCTGTGCGTGTGCTCACAGCTGTATCTGTCCGTGTAAGAGGCACGAGGTCAGTTAAGCCACGAAACTCTGATGAATCCACCAATGGACCCATCTTCATAAACACTGGAGTAAATATTCAGATATATCAGCAAGAGTTCTGGTCTTTGTAAAATGACAACACATCCAAAATAAAGGGAAATATAAGGGAAATTAAAAATGTCTCATCTTATGAAAATAAGGGTTAAGGGTTAAGAGAGACAAAACCTCTCTTGAAATATAAACTTTTTAATGCATTTTTAATATGGTGTAAGGAATTATTCATTGATTACTAGTGTAAAAAGACTTATCTTAACCTGTAAATAAGTTGCACATGAGTGGATGTTTATGCAGGTCAGTTCATTAAATGATTTAAGATATATCTTATTTAGCTTTTCACATTTGTAACTCACACACAATCATAATCAGAATTCGAGAACTCGGAATTTGTAAAGAAGTTATGATTGAAAATAATCCTGGAATCCAGTAAAGTGAAATTTACTTCTCAAAGCAGTGAAATTTAAAATTTCCTTTCTTTTCTCTTGATTCTGAATTTGATGGTTAAACAGATTTTCCCAGAATGCACTCTGATATGTTTGGGTTTTTTTTGGTGTCGTTGGAAACTTTGATCATATAAAGACAGATGCATTGATGGTTAAAGTGGACTCAATTAGCAGTTAATTTACCAGTCTTTAAAGAGTCAAGGCTTAACTTCTGTAACTTCCTCATCTTTATTCTAACCTGTAGAATTCCAATACTTAGCTTCAATGTGGAGAACTCTATGATACCTCATCCACACACGGCCAAAAGCAGCGTGATGATTCGCCCGCTCGCATCGACTCCGTCCTTTTTTTTCCTGTGGTCTCGGTGCATACGTGCATTCAATCGCTTTAAATTAGGCTGACACATAACGACGGCCAGATCATTTCGTGATAATTAGCAGATAATTCCTGTTGAGATGGATATAATGGCTGATTTACTGGCTGATTAACTCATGAAAGCCAATACAGCAACCAGAGCCGAGCGATATTGACAAAAGGACGCGTGTGTGTCCGTGTCACACCGCGTTAGATTTGGGCCTTTACTCGAATTTGACGAGGAAACGGAAACCCAACAGGAGGATGGAGAGAGAGAAACGACGGTCTTTCATCTTATCTTGGATCTACAAGCTCTCACCTGTCCTGTAAGGAAAAGTTTTCCATTTTTCAACAATTTCCTGACAGAAAAAAAAAAGTTCTGATTAAATTCCTTAAATCTATTGTTTCAGCCTGTATATTTTAAAGTATGGAACGGTTGATTTCCCTTAAATATCCCTTTATTCTTGATGTGTTGGGCATCATTTTAAACAGGTTTTCCAGGAATCATCCCTATTTATTTTTTTGGCATCATTGGAAACACAATTGTCACTCTATTGGTGTTACAGTCTTTATATGGTAAATGTGTTTCCATCAGCGAACAGATTCCACATTGTAAACCCTTCTTCACCTTTAAAATATACACGTTCAACTGTTGTCGTTTCCATTCAGCGTTTTCCACTCAGTATGTCAAAATTTGCATCAAAATGCTCAAATGGAATCATCGCTAGAGGTGGAGGGAAGGATGGATGGAGCTGACCTAGTTAGGAAGGCACAGAGAGAGAGAGAGAGATGGAGAATAAGGGAAGGAAAAGAGAGAGAGAGAGAGGTGATAGGGAGAAGCTGGGTGCCAGCATCGCCACTGTGGTCAGGGACCTGCTGGGCCATCTGGCGCTCCTGTAATTGGGTTGGGGTTTTACACCTGAGTGGCCCGCCTCCGAAGAGATGGATTGAACGGGAAATAAAGAGGACTGGAGTGCCGTGTTGGATCCTGCAGGGTAGTTGAGGTGGAGTGAGTATGAAAGTTCAATCCGTTGTTCCTAATTTTCTTTGTTTTAACGTCTCCATCCAACGCTCTGAGCTCGTGTAACCTCCGGCTTTACAGAACACGACGCCGCTTCACCGGAGTGGAAAAGGATGCGCTGTAAGAGGAAACCCAAGCCTTTCAGTGCAAAAACATTATTTAAAGTGAGTGCTATAATAGCGAGAGAGAGAGAGAAAGCAAGCTGTCTCTGTGTAGCAGAGGATGTTGGCTATGATTACATACTGATGACAGAGCTCGGGAAGGGAAGAAGGTCAGCACGGCTGTCAGGTTTTCCAGGAGGCTAAATAAACTCCGGATGAGGCTCGCCGTTGAAGAGGCTCGCCTGCTGCACGGCGTCACAGACGGAGAAGATGGCAGGAAAGTTGTCATCTTAGGCGTGAATGCACAAGTAGTCATTAAGGTGCAAATATGTGCCAAATGAAGGTTTCATTTTTGCCCGTGATGTGTTTCCCGATGTGAGAGGCATAACAGACTCTCTGGGGGGTCTTCTCCCCTCGCTGCGCCTGCTGCGTCTGCTCGTCTTCCAGTTGATGTTCGCTGCTGGCGGAGATGTGTGAAACTTACAAAATTCAGAAATGATCAAGTCTGCTCTCGCTGCGGTACAGGATTTCATTTAGATGCACGTCAGGTTCCTTTGTGTGGCTCTTATAGTCATGTTCATGTAGTAAATATAACTCACAGTGGGCCTCATTCATCAGCACTTACATATTTTCATACCAGAAGGCTCACAAATAAAATAAGAAAGCCCAGGTCTGACTGATGAAACACGCATGGCAGCGCCTTTGCAAAAGATCAGCTGATAGGTGGAGAATTTATTGCTTGATGGACGCAATATTTGCACTATATTTTCCCCCAAAAATGTCTGAGAAATAGAATAATTCCTTCTGTGAGAAAATCTTAATTGCACCTGTCTGTTACGTGGAGAAATGCATAAGTGATGACATTTGACATCAAAGTAGGACCAAAAAAATGTCTCTCAGCTGCCAAGAGTCTCCCAGAACAGAGCGGAGGCCATCAGACCAGACTGATGGAGCTGCATCATTAGTATTCTACATGCCGTATGCATTCATACACGCTGCTTACATCGGGGTCCCTCACGTCACACTCGGACCCACTCGGACACGTGGAGTGGAGGACCGTGTTTCTAACCCATGGCATGATCCGTTCTTTGGAAGAAGCCTCCCACATGCACTCACACGTGCTCCACCGTGCTCCCGAAAAGTCCTCGTCTGAGCTGAAGTATCTGTGTCAGTGGCAAGCGTGCATCTCAATGGCTCAGCCCCCACACTAACCCTGCATCATTTCAAAGGCACACCAAACGGAGGCCGAGGGAACATCGACGTGCGGCGTGGGCGGACACGCGGCCGAGCGGGAGGTCGAGAGGGCCCAGGTAACCGCGGCGAGACGAGGTTCACTCACGCCGTCCATTTTATCAGCAAGTAAAACAATACGCTTGACTTTTTTTTTTTTTACGTTTGTTATACGAGCGAGTCTGGCGGCGTGTCTGTTTGTGAGAGACAAAGATGTTAAGGAAGTGTTAAGCAAGTGTTAGAAGCTGCAGAGTGCGGTGTTATGATGACTCCCCAGTATGTTTGGAAGAGGCAGCTGGTTAGCATGAAGCGGTGGCAAACACCACCTCGCGGTAACAAGTCTGAGCCAGAAACACTTTCTGTCAGGTACACACACCAGCAGCCTCGCTTTGATACAAAATTTGTAGATGATTCACCACCGCGTGTTTCCACTCTCTCTACCAGAGGAGGCTCACGCGAAAAAAAGCAGAAGTTATAACCGAGAGTATAAAGGGATTAAGTGCGATTAATCATCCTAAAAAAAGAACGCAGCGATAATTAACCGTCATCATCCTCATCATCGTGCTGAAGCAGGACTTATTTTAATGTGCTGGCACGCGTTTGAACGGCTCTCAGGGCATGCCAATGAGGGAAATGCACAGAAAGGACATTTGTAAATATGATGTGGGGGGGTTGTTAATGTCATTCTAATGGAAGAAGCAGCTGAAATATTTTATTGCCTTTCTTTGTGCGATTTTTACTTCTTGTTTTATGTTGTGAGAGTAAAAGGTAGTCCAGGTGACTTCTCTTTACTTTTTTTCCCCTCTTTTTCTAATGGAGGCCACATTGCACTTCCCATTGATTTCCCATTACAGTTGATTGCAAATTGATTGCATTCGGTCCATCCATTGGTAGCTACGGGGTAAGATTGCAATGAAATGAGTGTGGTAGTGTGGCTATAAGAAATACACAATGTATACACTGGACGCACTCCCAGAAATATTCGCTCAATAGCAGGGGGTTTTCACTCTACCCTGGTGGTCTTAGGAGGTATTGCAGGTGGTCTGTGATAAGGACTTCAATGATGTCATTTTTTGAAACATGATTAGGGAGTCCCTGACACACTCCCCCAGTGATGGAGTGTGTGAGGTGGTGACGTCCCTCTCCAGCGGCTGTTTGTTTATATTTAAGCGAGAAGCGTTGCAATGTTCTGTCATTATGTTCCTATCTTGGTAATAATATTTCATCTTCGCGATGTTTTGTCACTTTTTCAGATCTTTTACGAGGTCACGCTGTCAGTTTACACTTATATGTTATGTGCAGCATATACAGTACTCTAGTATTCTCCACACATTTACTATATACCTGTGCTTACAAAAATAATTGATGTTAGGGTGTCAGGGTTTATTTCACCACAATCACCCACTGACACGTTATACATTACTCTGCTTATTATATAATCAGCTACTAAAGAAGAAATGAAATAATTAATCAACTAATTCACACAGTACAATCATTTGAAACTATCTATTGCTCCCATTGTGTTACTCTGTGCTAGCTTAACCAGGAAACCAAGCAGCAGATTTGAACCTACCAGCTAGCAATCTAACTTAGAGCTAATGTTAATTCTCGTATTTGCATTAATTGTGAATGGGGACGTCTTTCCTGGAACGTTCGTGTGGATGTCTCATTGCTTTTCACTTTGAAAACCCGAGGCGTCTTCTTGTTTGGAACCGTAAAAGGCAATGCTAGTTTGTAGCTAGCAATGAAAGCTAGCAAACCCGCTGGCAACTCTCATCATGGTGACACAAAGTAGCTTGGCTGGCATGTGAAAAAGCTTAACTTTGATTCATAATTAACCAGGTAAATGCCATTGATTAGTCAGATTCATCGTTTTAGAACTCGTCTTCTTACACGTCTTCAAAATTGGCCTGCTTTTTTCGGTTTTCTGCCATTTTCTAGACAGTGTGTAAAGGTTCTACAGCGTAAGAAGGTTGCTGGAAGGTTGCGAGCTACAAATCTGTGATTGGTAAGAAACTGTGGGAGAGTTTTGAGAATGAAAATTGCCATCCTGTCCCTGACATATTTCAACTGGGGTGGAGTTGCCAAAACACAACGTAACCGTCTGTGTATTCCGGTGAAGCTCAGGGGCGTATTTCAGCGAGGCGTGCGGCGTGCGGCGTGTGGCGTGTGGCTGCGCGCTGCACTTTGGGGAGTATTTCCATATCTATGCTGTATCAGTCAAAATCACCCTTTTGCTTTTAAAGTAATAACAGAACTATTGTCAGTGAAATAAGTGAATTTAGAGCACTTGGGCAGTTTTCTGTCTTTCATATTAGCATGAATTGTCAGTACTTTTAGCTCTTTGAAGTTGCCAAACAGATATTTAGTTTTAAACTAAGAAGTTGCCCTTTTTGAATCGTTCTAAATCAGAAAATATAATCGTCATGGGCACTACGCATTGGTACCGGAAGAGAATTAAGCCGTCAACCTTCACTGTGTACGGGCAGGAAAAGTCTACAACTTTACACTGTCATTATCCCCCGAGATTGCTATGGTGGCAGAGCCAAATTACAACCTGCACAGAAACCGTGGACAATAAATAGTTCCTGTCGGCAGCAGAATTGACGTTACGCCGTGGCGTTGTTTGACAGCGGTGTACAAAGTGTCACGATACCCAGGGCCACACACACCAAACATCGGCTTCCTGTTGTGACTGGCATTCATTATTGCACCGTGTACACAGCGTATAGTTTCACTCTATACTTTAAATATCGAACGCCGGGCCTTTAAGGAAACACCACGTGAAACTGACCCCATGGTCACCGATTGGTTCCTTCTTCCCTCAGCCTGACGAACTTAAACCAAACGCACCTCTGTGTCTACACGCCTTGTGTCCTATCGCCATTTTTTGCACATTTTGCCACTTTTTGTAGAGTCATATTCTTTATTCCAAGTTTCTATATATACTGTATATATACAGTATATATATAAAGCTATCTATGTTGGGCCCAAGGTATTAATCTGAACTTAAGGTGATTCTGACCCTGAGTTGTTGTTGTGCCGAAGGAATAAATGTGAGTATCAAATATGCGTAATAATCATTTCATCTGTCATATGTGATGTTAATCTGGAGTTTAAGCAGTGAGTGACAGGCTTTGTTCCGCTGGTTGATTCATCCTGGGTCCCAGCTGATGTTTACTCAGGCTGAGGCAGCAGCTGCTCACACGCTCTGCGTCAGCTCAGTAACTGAAAAGGCGAGCGCGCTGTCTCCGGCACGCATCTGTCACAGCAGCAGCAAAAATATTCAATTCTCACCCTTTTTTGTCTCCTCGTTGAAGCGTTGCAATGTTCTGTCATTATGTTCCTATCTTGGTAATAATATTTCATCTTCGCGATGTTTTGTCACTTTTTCAGATCTTTTACGAGGTCACGCTGTCAGTTTA
>OMNV01008122.1:15864-37639 GCA_900303265.1 Brotula barbata | reverse complement strand
CACCTCCACCGCCACTACCAACACCACCAACATGACCGGCACAGCTAACGGCGAGAAGGAGGAGGCCTTCTCCAAGCTGAAGGACAAGTTCATGAATGAGCTCAACAAAATCCCACGTGAGTACAGCAACATTTTACCAAAGTAAAAAAAAAAAAACATTTGGAGAAAAAAGGCCGAATTCTTAAAAAACTCAGAATCCTAAAAAATCTAAACAAACCAACAAAAAAAATCTCAATTCTGGGGGGGAAAAGATTTTCAGAATTGCTTTGAATATTTGAATTTTTATCCTCAAAATTCGGAGATTCAACCCAGAATTCAGACTTTTTCTCAGAATTCAGACTTTTTTCAGATCGGACTTTTGTTTCAAGGTTTGACTTTAATCTCAGAATTCTGAGAGAAAACTTGGCATGTAAAAATTTTCAACATCTACACACATACATCTACACACAACATCGTCACATACATTTCTCACTGCAATGATGCAAAGCATTGGCAAACATACCCTGCCATCTCAACCAGGAAGAGATTCCTCCATAGGACTTTCATGTTTAAACAAATTAACTAACAAAGAAAAAAACAAAAAATACAAAACATAATGTTCGATGGAGTCAGACGATGCTCACTTCCTGTCTCACATGATGACTATACGGTCATTATAAACAGAGGCTACTCAGTGTGAAATAGCCGATGTAATTTTCAGACAAAATCAGTGCAAATAGCTGACGTCAGCTGATTTTGCAGATGGTGAACGACTGTGCAGCCTTTGTTTGTGGAGGACCCGAGCAGTGTGTCCTCCTCAGCATTGCATGTACCAGAAAATATTGCGTTTTCAAACAAAAGTCATACCAATATAATAATTTTATTTCTCCTACGATTCAATAAACAAGATAAATAACTGCAAGGATCGTGATGTCGATGTCCTTCCCCAACTGTATTTGCGTGCCTCTTTCTTTAGGACTACAAAAAAAGTTACAGACTCCGAGAGATGAAGCTCAATAATGTCTGGGATGTTTTGGGGGGGGGTTCACAGTCCACCTCAGGGACCCTGACCCTTCAACATGGAGGAGCAGAGGATCGAACCTGCAACCTTTCGTTGACTAGATCAATCATCCTACCCCTCTAAGGGATACGTGGCTCAGTTGGTATATGGATCCATATTCAAGTCAAAGTACCGGTTTTGTACATTTTGTCACCTAACCCTGATATCTGACCTACACGGTTGTGCAGTTTTTGTACTTTGAGTCCAAAGTGTCTGTTCTCCTCTACACATTCTGCTTCATTTTCACCAAACCTGCCTGCTCTGTTAACCAATCCGTGGACTAAATACTTGCACATTTACATTTGAGCCTAAAGCGTTTTGCAGCGTTAAGTAACGGGGTTGTCATTGTGTCATCTAGGATAAAGCGCTGCCTACAGATCCAAGGCTCTCGCATTCAGCGGGCTTCTAAATATAGACACATCCACAGGCTCATGTGGAATCCTCGCAACAGGAAATGGCTCCTGTGGAAGAGAAGCAGTATTTCTTCAGCAAGGACGCAAATGACACCTCCATTTCTATTCACGTTCCAGAAATTTAACAGTCCGTATAAGAGATAAGAGCGTTCTCCCTCTATTACACAGAGGAATCTTTATTAGAACCTGACAGAGAAAATAAAGCTGTGATTTATATTCCGATAACTCACATCCTTCATATCTCCGTACGGACTTTCTTTGGAGACGAATGGGGACACATTTCTACTTCAAAATGTGCTTTGGTGCTGAGGGGGAGCAGAACAAATCAACCAGCGCCGTATTTGATGCAGCCTATGGTTAAGCGTCTGTCACTGCTCCCGTTCCCACCTCTTTCTCACATGTCAAGCTTTGTCACGCGAGCTGAGAGTACATTATGCGTCCAAATAACGACAGAGAAACCGGGACGAGCGTCGAACGATGTCTTCTTCTGTGTTCAAGAGACAGAAAAGTTTTGGGAGAGGAGCATGCCAAAAAGCTGCTCTGTTAAACAGGATCTCAAATGACTGTTTTCTCACCTCATCCCCTCCATCACAAGCAGCGAGCTCGCTCCCCAGTGCTGCCAAGCCGATGATGAATGCTCCAGGAGTTGTTTACTCCGCAGAATATCGATACTGTCTGGAGAAAGTCAGGTAGCAGATTTAACGAGGAATACGCGAGGCCAGGAGCGGCGTGCGCACTCAGCACACTCGCTCTTCCTCTCCTGCAGGAGGCTTTTTCGGGGCTTATAACCCAGTTAAGCCGCGGGCTTCGGGGCTGAATGCACGGAGCTGTCACACTGGCCAAACTCGCTGTCGCTCAGGATCTGCAGGACACATCTCTGAGCCAGGGATATGGCCTCAGCCCCATCTGTTGGCTGAGAGAGCTAGCATGCTGTCACACAGAAGATTTATTTCCAATCTCCTGGTATTTAGCTGATCTAATTTGTTGATTTGAATTTTGACAGGAAACCACATTTTGACAGGTATATCACAGGCAATCGAACTTATCTGTCCATAGGCAGAGATGTTTTTTATTATTATTATTTATCAATTTTTTTTTAATGATTTTATCACCTTTTGGTCATGTGTTTTGTTTTTAAAAAATATAAAAGTAGTTGAAGAATGAGCAGGGCTGAGTATTTTTGATTACGTAAATCACGGCAGCTTTTGAATCCAGTTTGTTTTTGATTCGTCTCCACTTTTTCCTCCTGTCTAGTCGACGGTGTTGATGAACCATCCTCACCACCAGAGAACCTCAGGAAACAACACGTATTCCACTGGAAATAGCAAAATGTTCCTCTTGAGTGATTTTGGTTATTTTCCAGTAATATTGAAACTGAAAACAGGAAACTCATTAGAGGGAAAGAGGACGATAACAATAAATAACTGAGGCTTAAATTGATTAAATAGAAAACAAGTCAGCGTTCTCACAGCACAGTCAAAGTGAAAAAAAACAACAACTATCCTTCATCAAATGTAAAGATGGACACGAGCACATAATCAAATAATCACATCATCGAAGGGTTGCCAGTTCAATCCCTGGCTCCTCTATGTCGAAGGTCCCTGAGCAAGACCTTGACCCCAAATTGCTCCCAGCAAACAAGTGGGAGTGTGAGTGTGTGTATGAATGGGTGAACGTGAGGCAGACATTCTAAAGCGCTTTGGATAAAAGCGCTGTAGCAATGCAGTCCATGTAATTTACACTACAGTGTTTTTTGAGTACTCACTGAGTTGCTTCTGATGAAAGCGGTGTAATTCCTCAGCAAGTTCTCCAAACACCCAAGGCCTCGCTTCTCGATAACAATTAACCTCTGTACAGAGAGGCTGTTTGATCCATGACTGCCGGCAACAACAGCCATTACTCCAAACAACACGGACACGCAAGTGACATTTCAGGAAGACAAATAACGGACCCGATTTCTCTCAGGGCTCGGGGTTTATGAGAAACGACTGCACTCACCTCGTTATTGGAAAAATCCACGTTTCATAAGTCTAGTAGAGGAATTTGACACATTCTGTCATATTAATGTTATCGTTTCCAAGATTAAATGTGAATAAATAGAGGGCTCATTCCTCCACCCAGCACCAAACTGAATTAAAAGAAACAGAGAAGGGTACTTTATTGATCCCCGTAGGGAAATGAACGCTTTGCATTTTTACTCCTCCTCAATGAGGAGCAGTGGGCAGCACACGCATGCGAACGCACGCACACACAGCAGCGCCTGGGGAGCGTGCCTTGGTCAGGGGCAACGGCAGGAGCACCTAACGTACGTGTTTTTGTGGACGGCCAATTACTGACCGGAGTTACGAACAAACTTTTGACTGTGCCTCGTGTGACTCAAAAGTTCTGTTGTTGTTATAGCGCCACCATGGGGTGTGTACATGTTTAATTTTGTGACTCATTCATGACGTGCGGCACTTTTTAAAGAATGAGCCACGCCCACTCAACCTTGACGGCCAATTGTAGCAAAATGATAAGGAATATCAAAAAACAAAGGTAGAGATTTTGACTTGCGCGATCCAGATGTTCTGTATGGAAATTTACTCAAAATTGTAGGAAAGAAATCGATATCAATCAACGGGAGAAATGATTTTGATTCAATGACTTATGGGCAATACTGTAACAATGGGTGATTACGGTGCCACCATCAGGTGAATGGGTACAGAAAACTAATAATCTTCTTCTGTGGATCACGTCTGTGTTAATCAGTGTGTTTTTGGTCTCTGAAATGGAAACCATGACTTCATCCTCTCGGTTCTGGGCCATCGCAAACCTCAGCTTTACAACAGGAGCGATAGCCAAAGTCATTAGAAAGCATCAGAGTATTACTTTTGTCACTTCCTGTGACCCATAATAGGAACGGATGAAGGAATGACCGTCTTTTTTGGGAGTTGACTGTTTGAGGTTACAGATAAATGACAGTAAGATTGATTCAGACTCTTTCTTTGAAGTCGTGAGACTCCGAAGTGATTGTAATTCCTCACGACTTGCTCAACTTTGTGGCTGCTCGTAGTCAACAAAGAGAGTTTATTAACCGGGATTATGGTGGAGGATCAGTCCGCCTGCTGTGCTGTGACAAGCCTGCTTCTCTGCTCTCTGCCCTGGCTTTGGGAGACTTTCCCATCAGGAGCTAAGTCAGTCCAAAGCCAGAGCAGAGCTCAACCGGTGCCAGCTTCCCTCAGAGCTCATCGCTTAACAGATGGGAGGCCTTCATGAAAAAAACAAGAGGTTCCAGGATCCCTCCTGGTGTCTCACCTCTCGGTCCACCCAGTTTCCCAGGTTCCTGAGACCCCCCATAATGACCCAGATTTTATTTTTGTTATAATATGGACTAAATTCTTCCATTTTAGGACTCTGAGGTAGTACAAACTGCAGTCTAATGGACTCAACACACACAAAGTACACACTCTATTGTTAACCTACTTGTGTGCATACTTTAAGTGAGTCGCCTGTGGAACACTTCCTCTCATGCCAATAAAAGTCACCGTGTCGGATGTAGGACCGGCTACATCATTTTCCCGGGAATGTCAGGTCAGACACTATTTATAAAAAATTCTATGCGGAGATGAACAAAGAACAAAATTACTCAATTTGGTGTTCATTTTTTATTTCTTTGAAACAGGAAAAGTTGAAGTTGACGACTTTTAGCCAAGGATGAGACCCCGTAGAGTTGAAATGGATCGCAAACATGCTGCGGTCGGACATTCATTCATTTACAACGGACACAAATATAAACACGCTGACCTTTATGTACTCGGTGACCTGTTTGACATTTCCTCCGTACTCTTATGCATTATTCTCCCGTTTTACATCATTATGACACGTTGTTACCGCCGCATCTGTACTTCACCTCAAAGGTTTTCTGTTAATGAGCCTTCATTTTCTGATAATAATCAGAAAACTGAAGAAAAAAAACAATTTAACCAAATTTCAAAGGATGACACTTTTCCCTTGTGAAGCCCATTCCGTTTGAAAGGACCTATGATGAAATAAATCCCCCCACAGAAGCCTTGAATCGTCTTTTATTCATCACGTTGCCGTGTATGGAGGCTTTGTTCCCCCCTCTGCTGTTGTATTGTTTGCTTAAACAACTCACAGTGGGGAAAGGCCACAGACAGCATTACTCTCGTAGGCATAACAAGATATAATGTCAAGGTTAATTGACCAACAGGGTCCTGTCACATTGGATTAGTGTGGGCTGCTGGAGGCGGATAATACTCAGATACGCACACACACACACACACACACACACAGAGCAGCCTTTAAATTCATCCATCAAACATTATTCCATTTATAACGTCGCTCTCTTTAATGTATCATGGTTACTACAGATGGAGCTGATTGGATCAAAAGACTAAATGAAATCAACAAATAAAATAACGCAGCTCCTGACTGCATCGAAGGAGGTTTGAAAACACACACGCACGATACACTCAAACCAACCACCCAATCAATGAGCTGTGAACATTTCTATCAAATACTCCACCTTAATTTGGTAGGTGCCACTTCTGTGTCAAGTGATCTTTTATATGAATTTTTCATGACTTTAAAGGGCTTTCTCACATAACCCTAACATGTAGAAAAAAGACGAAGATAGATGGAAAGATGGATAGATAGATAGATAGATAGAGAGATAGAGAGATACAGAGATACAGAGATAGATAGAGAGATAGATGGATAGATGGAGATGGATAGATCGGTGATCCATTGCTTTTCCTCAGATCCCCAGATGCACTGTTCATAAAATTGTAATTTGAAGAATTTCATCTGAACAAATCTGAACTTTTTCGTCACCTGGACTTGAATTAGGGTTTTCCCACGTCTGCTTGTCTCCAAACTTAAATATTTTTCATTTATTTCATCTTTATTTAACCAGGAAGTCCCTCGAGATATAAAATCTCTATTTCAACGGAGACTTCAAACCTTGCCCACGTATTCAAGCCATGGGATACAATTTCAGTTAGCTCTAATTATAAAATGCCTTTTTCAATTTCAAAATAAGTCATACCAGATAAAATGAGCTAAATTAAAATAAAGCTTGTAGCGGCTCAAATGTCATTCCTCACATAAAATCATCTCTTATTTCAAAGGCTGACGTACGGAGTGAAAATCGAGTTGCTGTTTCCTCCCTTTACTTGTGAAATGTTGTCCTTTTTTTGCCAGATGGTAAAACACAGACGTGACTCACAGAAATAAATATATATCACGCTTTTTAAAAAATCTTATTCTTCTCCAAATACATCTTTGTTAAAAAGCTGCGTGAAGAGAGCACCAAAGGTCAGGCTGTGAAACTTTCTGCTGCTACCCTCTGACCTCCTTTCACAGCGCCGCCGTCATCTCTGATAAACTCTCTCGTGGGAGCCAAAAGTCAGCGTGCAGTGCATCAGACGCTAAATCTTCCCGGCTGAGGTTTTCTGATAAAAAATTTCGGTTTGCCACGGCACAGACAAATCTGCCATCCAAAAGTGGGATAATCTGGGGCTTAGAGGTGAAATTTAGCAGAAAATATACATCAGCATGGAAGCGGTCAAGCGCAAATAATGTGAAAATAAATAGATGATTTTCCATCCATCCTCTGCAGTAATTGAACCGGACCCTCCTTGGGGCACCGCACCGTCCCGTCCCATCCCCACACACCGTGCTTGCAGCTTCACAGCTACGTTTTCCATTTCACTTCAGTATATTTTCCATGTGAGTGACACAGAAACCTTTTACAGCGAGACAAAGCAGTCACACTCACCAGAATCACACGGATGAATGCCAGTCTGGCAGCATTTCCACTGAAACATTGTTGGACACCCCTGGCATGCTGAGTTGAGTGCTGCTGAAATGTTCCAAACACCTTTGGTATTAGCTCGGCCAATTTGGTCCACTCTGAATGCGGCAATTGGCAGTGCCAGTGGGAACGATGGCGCTCCTTTTCCCCATTGTGTTTGAACATCACGCAGGCACCTGGGTCATCATATTTGTTTAATCACTACACCGGAAAGGAGAGGCATAATTCTGGCCCCACAGCGCCCCCTGCTGGCCAGGCAGCCACCAGCTCCAGTGAATGACAGGGGGAACGCTGCGTTGTGCGGCGTGCAACGGCGTGTCGGTGAAGTGACGTTCTGAAATGTCTCACAGAGGACATAAGTTGTACTGTCAAACTCTGCTCGTCTGCTTTGTGCGGTGCCGATTCGTTTACGTGCTGGGCTGGACCTGTGACCCCGGAGTACAAGAAGCAGCAACATTGCAGAAACACAAAAGTGAAGGATGTAGCTGTAACTGGATGTAGCAGTAACTGGATGTAGCAGTAACTGGATGTAGCTGTAACTGGATGTAGCAGTAACTGGATGTAGCAGTAACTGGATGTAGCTGTAACTGGATGTAGCTGTAACTGGATGTAGCTGTAACTGGATGTAGCAGTAACTGGATGTAGCTGTAACTGGATGTAGCTGTAACTGGATGTAGCAGTAACTGGATGTAGCTGTAACTGGATGTAGCTGTAACTGGATGTAGCTGTAACTGGATGTTGCTGTCCAGTCGTAAAAGTGCTCTGATTCATTTGTAAGTTCCTGAGCGGAGCTGCAGTGTCTCCCAGCACCACGTCGTGCTGAGCCAAAGTCAGTAAGAGGTCCCACGTCTCAGTCTGCAGCTAAGGAGGCGTCTCATTGTTTGCTCTTTGGTCCGACATCGTGCCACGCCGCAGTTTGATGGCGACGGTGAAAAGTGATTCCTGCCTTGAGGAACAGCAAGCGTGGATTTCATCACGTGCGGCCCACCCATTACAGAAACTCCATTATCCATGCAGTGTCGCATGGCGGAACAAGAGATAAGTGTGGGGAGTTGAAGTGCTGCGCCCATGCTGGCAGCGCTCCCTCTTTCTCTCGTTCGCTTCCTCGCTCTGTTTCTCTAGAGAGAGAGAGAGAGAGAGAGAAAAGACACTCGCACAATGTAGTTAATTAGGGGACACTTTTATTGCTTTCTGGGACTCAGGTTCCTTTAATTAAGGAACACAGAAGTGCCTTTCATTGGAAGACACGTTCCTGATGAGGAAGATAAGGCTTTCCGCTGCAAGGGTCTAAACGGTGTTCCATCATGCTTTCTGAGCGTTGAAATGAAAAGTGACAGAGTGGAGTGACGCAGGGATTTGGAGTCATGGAAGAGATATTCTACTGTGTTTATTCTGATTTCTGCTCTGATTTGAGTTCTGATTATTCCAGTCTGATCCTCTTACAGTTGGTTGTGTGGTTGTTTAACACTGCCGTGTGTCAGATGAAATATGGACCTGTCACATCCCTGACACTTCCATTAAATAACTGTCAGCGTACTCTGCCTCGTGTTGGCATTCATGTGAGGGAAAAGATGACTTTCCACAGCGTACAGAACAGGAGACAGGAACGTGCAACGGAACGGGAATGTGCACGTTGAACGTGCAGCAGAGGTGGAAGTCTGAAGCCAATCTTTCCATTTTGGGTGATGTTCCAGGTTTTTGGGTTTTTTTAGGATTTTTTAACAGAAACACAGATGGGATTTGTCACTTAGCTGCAGTCAGAGCTTAGATTTCTACCGATGTAATAATCTTGGCACAAAACATACAAACATGTTTGCAGAAAGCAGCAAAGATTGAAAATTTTGTTTTGAGTGTCCTGATGAACCACCAAATCTACAAATACTCGATTTTTTTTAATTTTAAAATGAAATGACCAAAGGTACCAAAGATTCAAATATACACCCCAGAAGTCTGGGTATAAAATGGTACTCATCAAAAATCCTTAAAACCCATTACACCAACCCTTTTTTTAATCTTTTTTATAATCCTAGTAACTCTTGATGTCATTATGCAAGATTTTTTTTCACGCCTTTTCCTCAAGGTTCACTCAAACAACATATATAATGGAATACTATGTATGTTATTATTAGTGAATAATATGAATGAAAATACCTAATCATAATATTTATAATTATTCTAAGATTTATTATTAAAATATATAAAAAATATAATCATATTAAGTATTATATAAAGTATTATGTCAATTATACCACATATTTCCTACGTGGTATATTCGATTAGTAATGAATGAAAATGTTACTTAAATTCATCCAAAATGAAAAAAGGGATACATATATAAGCCTTAACACTTTATGGACTCAATAATCAATTATTTGACCAAAGTTTAAGTTCATATCAGAGGAAACTTGAACAACACCAGGATCTTTAAAGTCACAGCAGGTCTTCAGTCTGAGTTTGCATCCGTATGATCCCCCACTAAAAGGCCCTCAGTTTATAAGTGAAATTCTCCGTCCAGTTTTTCTTGAGGCGATGTCTCTGGTTTTGGGTGGTTTGTTGTAAATGGAGCCCATCCAGTGTGGCCTCCATTACCGCAGCACGCTGAGGCGAGGCCCTAAGCGTAGATCCTAAAGTTATTTCACAGCATCACTCACTGTTTTTCCTTGGAGGAGAGTGCTTATTGATTTTGTCAACAGAGCATCGATTTCTCCTCTCTCTCTCTCTCTCTCTCTCCCCTCGGACCGCGGCAGAGGAACCGCAGCTGGATGCTGGCGAACACAAAGCCAAGAGTGATAGAGCGTAATATACTTCTCTGTTGTGACAGGACTTTAGAAAAATAATAATAATAAAAAGTTTGGTTAGATGAAGTCTTCAAAGGAGGACAGGCGAAAGAAAAAGGTGTGTGTTTGGAGTTTGACCTTGTGGGGTTTTTATCTTACAAATTAATCTCAAAATGGAGGCGATTTTACCGCAGTAAGATCGCCTCAGTCCTTAGTTTCCCTCATTGCTCCTTGCAGTCACGAGCGCCGATAAAAAAAAACAAAAACCTGATCTGAAAATGGTCCTATTTGTCTGTCACTCCCCGCTGTGGAAGTGGAAGCCGGCTGCCAGGTGTGAGGTGTCTTGTGAACAGAAATATGCAGCGATGATGCTGTCGTCTGTCACTGGGCCCCTCATTATTTCCCGTCCATCTGGACTTCATTCGGTGGCCCTCGTTCTTTTGAGCAGCCCACGTCTCCGTCCTTCATTGTATTTGTGTGAGGATACGGGTTTTGATGGATCTCTGTGTTTTGCAGCTGGGTGTTCTGCCTGACACTGTCTGCCAGTCTGCAGGCACAGCACTCTGCTAACAACTACCTATGTGCATCTTCTAATAACCACTTACAGCTGTCCCTTAAAATCCTAATTCTGGATGGGTTGAGTATCATGTTATTCAGAGTTTCCCAGAATGCACCCTGATGAGTTTTCTGCGTCCTGGGTACCTGACAATGATAAAGGATGGAGGGATGGAGACACTCGGGCTTTTCACCCAAACTTCAACTAAAACTTTATGAGGAGTGGTTTCATTAACACATTTTATTCTTCAACAAACACCACAAAGGCATTTTAAGTCTGAAAGTATATTTGAAAGAGACGCTGCATATTTTCCGCTGGTTTTTACAACTTTCCAGGCTTATTCAACACACAGACACGTCTGAGATTCACTTCACACAGCTTTTTATAGCTCCTGCTTCTTCTCACCTGAAAATACATTTGAAGTAGTGACTGCTTGAAAACCTAAAGTTTATTCGGGGACACGCATCATCCCATCATCTGAGATTCAAGATTCAAGAATTCAAGATGACCTAAGTTTTGTGAGGAGTTGTTAGTTTTATATCCATAAATGATAAATGGATCTGTACTACTTCAATGAGTGAAAAGCAAAAAGCTCTGTAACCTTCAGTCTGTTTCCAAAAATTGTCAGCACAGCTCGTCCTGAATGATGATGTACCACCGCTGGCACATGAACCCCAGTCTGAGAACCACCAACCTGAATTTTTGTGACCTTTAAGCTCCTTTTTGTTGTGAGGACCCAAGTAGTTTAACATCACCTAACATTGTCCACACCTCCTAATACAGATACAACGGATGATGTTCATGGCCAAAAAGATCAAATGGAAGAATGGAAGAAGGGCAAATATTCCCTGATTTAAGTCGACGTGTAAGATGTGAGCGCGGTTTGACACCCCTTGTGTCAAACCGCCGTGAACCCGTTTGGTTTGTCTGCATCATTAAGCCGTCATGTTGGTACCGGCCTTAATGCTTCTCAAGCGCACCCTGCTAAATTACCTCTGCTCTCTGCCCCGGTGAGTGCTGCGTTGCGGGTGATAGCTGTGAAAGTGTCAGTTGTCTGACACTCTTATGTTTAAATGGCAAGTGGAAAATGTCAACATCTGTTATTTCCACCACATTGGCTGAAGCCGTTCAGTTGGGCGTCGTCCTGCGATTTCAGGAGCGATCGTTGAAGTCTGCCACGTGGTGATGCCGTCGTGGATGGATTTTATAGCTTTTTTTGCTTTTCTCTTCATCGACTTGGACTTTTCAAGTTGTCTCGTTCCCACAGACTCAAGTTAAACTTTCTCCTCTGTCTGTTTCCAGTGCCGTCGTGGGCCATCTTCTCCATCGCCTTTGTTGCGATCATCCTGGTGTTAGCATGCTGCTTCTGTGTGTGCAAAAAGTGGATATTCAAGAAGAAAAACAAAAAGAAGGGCAAAGACAAGGGCAAAAACGCCATCAACATGAAGGACGTGAAAGACGGAGCCAAAACTGAGGTAAAGACTCTGACCTGCTTTCTTACATTACAGAAAAAATAAACCTTTTTAGCTACATCTGTGCATGTGGTGCTAGGAATTTAAAAGTATTAATCCGTCAGCAGTTATTATGTGCAGGGATTTAATGTTTTTATTTGTGCCTCGTGATCCTTATTTTGTCAATGCAGCATCATATTTACAGTAACATCTTTTGTTCAGTACAAAGTGTAGAAGACTGCAGACGTAGCCATCGTAAAAACTCCAATTCGTCATGCATGGTTGATGCTGTACCGTAGGGTATCTCAGTATTCATTGTGGCCAGGGAGATTCAGTATTACGTTCGTGTACTCTACCTTATTGAAGTATTCAGTCCTATTACAGGAGAGTTTTAATGGAAGCCTGCCTTGTAAACGGCTTCAGACTCTTTTTTTTTTTTTCTCCTGCTTTTTGCTCCTGCGAGTGTTTCTCTTTGTCATAATGAAGACCTGTGTGAGTAATGAAGCGGTATCCACCCAGAGAAATGACATCACTAAATAATACAACAACAATGGGAGGGAATTAATTGAACTCCCAGCTGTCAACGGTACAGAACGCGATGCTGTGAAACTTTCAGAGTTATCACGGTAATTGCAGCAGCGATGTGTCGTTATGCTGCCGTTCGTGTACAAAATGTGTTCAATTTGCAGCAACACCTCTGCTGTCAGAGGGCGAATTAGAACCGTATGATGAGACACGAAGAAGAGAGCTAAAAATTACGACCTAAGTGTGATATTCAGACTCTTTTTCTTCATCCGTAGAAAGCTTTCCGAGCTGGTGAGGTCATTCCAAAAGCTGCACGATGTCGCGAAGGGCCACAGTATGCTCCATCACATGTCTCTAACGGAGAAGTCAGAACTTTTCCACTTCCAGCACTGATTGGCCGTGTGTGTGAAGGTCTGAACCTTCATTAGACCAAATCTGATCATAATCACTGTCTGTACCCTCTTATACGGGGCTGGAGATAATCCCAGAGGTCACTGGGTGAGAAGTAGGGCTAACCTTGGACAGGTCTCTGTTCTATCACAGAGCTAACACTCACACAGACACTTCAGTCACACTCCTATTCATACTTATGGTCAATTTAGAGATTCCAGTACACCTAAGTTGCAATTATCATGGAGGTGAGAGGAAGAATTGACAGTCAAAGTTCCTCTCGGTGTTTTGCTGGTCTTCGAATTAACTAGATTATAATCCTGTCCAACCCTCCACACGTCTTCAAAGATAAATATGGAGCAGATATTCCGTTTTCAGGTTCAATGCGTTGGTCTGTCCAGAGTCCTTCACATTTATTTACAGTCAATCTATCACAAACAGGAAGAACTCGAACCAAAAGTACTGAAGTAAAAGTACAGAATAAACTGATCATTTCACGACGTGTTGCCTGAAAACCTGCAAAATGAATAAAAATGCATCGAGCATACTTTGTCCACTAACTAAACAAATCGTGTGATGGACTGTGATTGATATTTGAAGCGTTCGTCGGCCCTGGTGTGAGCCCGTGGTAGGGGATGAGTCAGATGGAGCGTACTGTGGCCTGGAGCTTATTAGAGCAGTAAATCAGAGTTTGTTCCTCCATTTTTCCAGTTATCGGTCACAGAGCCACTGATCACAGCGGTCATTTCTCCTGGTGTGCCCAGACTCTGGTGTGTTAACTCCTGTGTGTGGTTGTTTTAATTTGTGTTTCTTCCTTCTATGTCCTCCTTATCTGTGTTGTGTCTGATGACTGTTCGGGATGGTCACTGGCGGTAGGTTCCTAATTGCTGTTGGATCTTCTTAAGCCTGCTGCTCTGACGTTTTTTTTGATAGCCTCTTGACAACAACTTACTCCCATAGAACCTAATATATGTAACTATGCATACAGTACATGTATATCTATTGTATATATGTGTGTACGACCTACATATGCACATATATATGTATGAGAGAAACACTGGGTGCGCTTCGACAAGGTTGAACCACAGTGATTCCGTGGAAAACTTTTAAGTCTCCTGCCTGTTGAGTTTTCCAATTTAGGCTTCAAACAAGTGTCGACGAGCAAACGTAGAATGATTGAGAAGCTCGAAAAGGCAAAGGCTCCTTTGAAAATGCTCACGAAAGCTTCAGATGTTCAGCAGACCAGGCACAAAGATAAGACAAAATCAGATCATACCGTTTGTAGACCACAGATGAGTGAAACTTTGATTCACATCTAATGAAATCGGTGAAAACGTCCAGCAGAGATGTACTTCCTCAATCATTTTACCTGCTCTACTTTCCCCTCTTTCATATCTCAACGATAGGGAGTTACCTTTGAGAGAAAAGCCAAAAAGCCTTCTATCTATCTGGATTTGCTTGCGAAAGGCGGAGACCAAATGGCTCAGCAGAAATTCACATCCAATCAGTGTTGTTCAGCCTTTTGCTTTCACTCAAGCAACTTGACAAACGTATAGGAGCAGGCCCTGATGTACATTACTACCCCCTGTTACCAACACCCACCCACTCACCGCTGGCATGACGCTTCTAGCTACCATCGGCGTAGGGGGTAACCTCAGCTCAGAGGGTTATGACGACAGTTTGACTGTATGTTTGAGGCTGTACTGAGACTTGGGGAATGGGGATCACATGAGAGCACCGGTTTGTACTAAAGAGAATGCTCTGCATGCCTAACGACACCAGAGATCTTGGAAGGCTACTTTTGATGCTGAATGTATGACCTTGAGAACTAGTCTTTGTCTCTTCAATCGCATGCGTATTGACAACCAACCTTCCCCACCAAGTGCCACCACCCGCCACCCACACCCTCACCTCACCGCTAGGCTAGCAAAAGGGAAACTTCTCCTCCCGCTCCAGACTCTTCCCAGTTGATATGTGTTTTTGCCAGAGACTTGATCTGCCTGAAATAACATCAAGGGAATTGTCTTACTGTGATCTTTCCCAAAGCGTCTTTCTCTCTTTCTTTCTTTCTTTCCTTCTTTCCGTCCTCTCTCTTCTGTCTAGCCCCTCCCCCCCCTCCTTCTTTCCTCTTCTTCATCTGATGCCTGCTCCCATCTCTGTCTCCATCATTTGATCTTTCCTCCCTTTAGACAGACGCACCCACAGATTGATAGAAAAGCATCATCAGGGGACCAGGCCCGGGGCTTTAGTGCATCACAGAGCATGTCCTGGTGTTAACTGCTATGGTGTTATTAGTGCTTGCTTCCCCCCTTCCCCTCCCTTTACACAAAAAACAAACAAGTGGCAGCTTTTACAGGAGTAGGTCCACTGGCAGGACCTGGGCGGGGGACGGCTGGCTGGGTGCTAGCACCAGCGAGAATCAGGCGGCACTGACTCTTGGTGGGTGTCTCCTTCAGGCCTTGAAGGATGAGGAGGATGCGGAGACAGGGCTGACTGAAACGGAGAAAGAGGCCGAGCCCAAGGAGGACCAGAAACTGGGCAAATTACAGTACTCGCTGGATTACAATTTCACAGAGAATACGGTAAGGATCTCCTTTCCAAATCACTCTCACTGTGTGTCGTTGTTAGGAAAGGTCCTCCTTCGTAAGTATGGTCACGCCCAGCCTCTGTGGGGGTCCAGATTATCGTCTAACCACAGAGCCTTACAGGGACCCACCCGGGGTTTTGCACAACATCCAGGAGTTTGTGTATTTACCACTGAACCGTGTAGAAGACGCAGCGTTGGGGATTCGTTTGTTTCTTTCTCCTTGGATGAAAACAACCCCAACGGATCACTTTGGTTTCTTTTTTTGTTCCAGCGACTGAGTTTTTAAAAAAGCAGAATGAGGGAGCCCCTCATCTGCCTCACACCAGATGTCGTGTGACAGATAATAGAAGTGGTGCGTGAACAAGCCGTTGTCCCTCACCGGTCTGACTGATTGGTCTGATTAGACGCCAACACTCATTGGTTCTACACCCACTAAAATCTCACACACCGGTCTAACATACATGGCCTGCTTACTTAATAATAATCATAATCATAATCATAACTTTATTTGTATAGCACCTTTAGAATAGAGAAAATTCAACTCAAAGTTACTCTTTTTAGTACTTAGTAGTAAATGTGCTCCTAGTTTTGCACATTACTGCTTAAAATACTACATTATTTGAGAGGCGTGTAGAGTTTACTACAGTATTTTTTTGTGTACTTTACCTTAAGGAACAGCTACAGCAGCTTGCTTGCTAGCCTCGTACTTCGTGTGGGCCCTCCACAAGTTGTGCAACATTGATCAACCTCAAAATATTACAGATCTAAAGGACCAATCAAATTTAAAGACCAATGGGATCACTCCTACTCAAATTTAACAAAACCTTTGTCCACCTGGTGGTCCGTGGAGGTATTGCAGATGGTCAAGGGACAATGACAATATTTGATAAATCTGCACAAATCAAAGACATTAAAGGAAGACATTCACGCACACAGTGATGATGTTCAGTCATGCAGGTCCTCATTCCAGATGAGTGAAAAATAGTCTTTTCTGAGGAGAACATTCCGTTTGCCTGACTTGATGGGTCATGTGGTGGGAGTCAGTGACAGTGGCTGCTCTATGACGGTCTCCATTACACGACTAATGAGCTCCACCATGGAGCAGCGGTGTAATGAATGAATGACAGCTCTCACCGGGGGTGACGCAGACCCCGGAGAGCCTCGGTGCCTCACCGACGGCCTCTGAACTTACACATTTATTCACTCAGGCAGGACTTTTCTCTGACACATTGTTTGTATTCACCCCATAAACACCGGCAAATTGATTGGTGATTGAGTCCACTATAAGAAAAACTTAAATTTAAAGGACTTGGGATACTTTTAGAGGGCCTCTTCATGTTAGATAATTAAATATAGTCAACACATAGAAAAAAGTAGTAATTAAAAAATCCTAAAAAAGTCTTCATTCTAGGTTTGTCAGGTATCATTTCATGTAGATTTCACAAAAAAAAAAAACTTTATTAAAATGGACCTATTAGTGGTTACCTCAGCGTTTCAGAGGTTAAATTTGTGAGGACTTAATGAAGGAACGGTTAGTTTAGAATTCTAGAATTGTGGCAGATCAACTGGGGAGATTTTAGGTCATTCTGAAGATGTTCAAAGTCAGAATCTGATAAAATCTCCACTCTTTAAACACTGGTTAACGAATTGTTAATTGTGTTCATTTTAAGGCTCCTTTAAATTTCTCCTTGTTGTAGATACGTTTGTATGCCTCCTGATGTATTTGGCATCTGAAGGCACTTTTTGGTGTCACTAGAATTTCAAATAGAGCTTTAGAAAGATAGACCCACTGGTGGTTAAAAGGTGAATTAAAAATCAATACGCCCTGCTGCTCCCACACGATGGAGGAATAAGAACGTTAAAATACCTGCAAACGAATGAATGGTCCTGAAGATTTCATTTAATGCTGTCATGTCTTCAGATATTCTGGAAATTACAGTCTGGCGTCTGGACATGTGAGTAGGTTCTAATACTGGAATGAAATTATGTGACATTCGAGGTCCATCTTACATTCACACACACACTGCAATACCCAAATGTGCAGGCATATTTATGTAAAGAATGGTGTGTGAATGAGGCCGGAGGTGAGCCTGACCTACTTTTAGCTAAGTGACTGACACCGTCCACAGACACAAAGGCCTCTGGGAAATTCATTATCATTAGGCTCTGAGGTCCAAGCACTCCATGCTTGGTGGAGGTGATTGGGTTCAACCCAGAAACCGTCGCAGAGCAGAGGACTCAGACAGAGGTTTGGTGCAAATTCTCCTCCTGTAGCAAATTTACCCTCGCTGTAATGTTGTTAAATTGGACCACAGTGCAGAAAACACTGAGACCTTGAGTTTCAGATATTCATAGTGGAAAATATGAGACGAACAAAATGTATAACACACATAAAAACAGGACTCAAGAATCTGGAACAAACAGAGCGAAAAGGTGACGTTCACGGGAGAAGTCAAGGCGATTTAGTAACCATCAGAGGGGAATTCGGAACAAAATTGGAGAATAAATAAGATGTGTTTGCCGTGCGCACGTGTTCCCGTCTCTCCAAACGTCTCCAGCTTTGTCTCAGAAATGGCTGCAGCCCTCGGTAACGATGATACCCAGTTTACACACTAATGAGACTGGAGGTTGTGTAAAATCACTCAGGGAAGTGCGACACGGCTACATCAGACAAACGAACAGCAGATGAACCACAAAGAGCGCTCGGGAAGCTCAGCGGGAAGACGATTCTAACGCCATTCCTACTCTCGGCATCATTACCGGAGTGGCTGCTCTTTACGCAGGTCAAGAGGTGTCGGACACCAGTGGGAGGAATTCAAACTGATCAATTTCTAAACAACACATTATTGTTTCAGATTTAAAAGAACAATAACACATATAGCGCCACATTAAATGGTGGTGAAGTAGAATCCTTAACGCAGGCTGCCCGCTGTATTACACAGTCACACGATCAGGGAGAGGTTAATACCAGCAGCCCACAAAGTCCTTAGATAAATAGAAACACCCACACAGATGTGCAAACACACAGGGCGGTGTCTGTGAAGTAGAAAATCTGTTTCAAAGCCGCCGTACCAATTTTAAATAGACTGCAGACAAACTGAAGTAACTTTTGGAAAACCCCAGAGAGGGGGTTTCCCAAAAGTCAACACATCCACCCCACCAGGCTGAGTCGGAGGAAGGAGATTGTTCTGGAAAACGCCAGCAGGTTTTACTGTTTGTATGCTTAGTTAGGCACAGTACAGGAGGACGAGTTTTGGGAAAACCCCTCGTCTGTTTAAATGTCATCATCGGGAAAGATACAAAATGAAAGAACATCTTCTTTATTCAGTCCATTTACTCGTCTTATCTCTTTTGAAACATCTGGGCAGCCCCTCACGTGTGGCATCGGCCTGATGGTCGGGTAGACACGAAAAGGACGACGGAGGAAGGATGATTTACTTCACTTAAACTCCGCGTAACGCTTCACAGCACCGCAGTGCAAAACGTGCTTACAACATCATAACGGTCGGAGCGGGCTAAGCGACGGCTACAGTCGCTGTACGTCTTCGCTTTGCCTGACCAAATGTGCACATATGAGACAGTAAATGATGCTGATAAACTACAACGTGGAAGCACGGAGATTTAGAGATGAAACGATGACAGGGCCTCACGTCGGCGTTGGAGGCGATGTTAAGACGATGTTGTGCATAACCCGGGGCGCCTGTAGAGCTCTTAATGCATCACAGAAGCTCTGTGCGTTTCATGAAGGTTCTTATCTCGTCCTCGCTGTTGTCTCTGTCCAGGTTTTTGTGTGCGTGTATGTGTGTGAGAGAGACCCCATGTAATGGACACGTCATTAAACATTTAAGCCCGAGATGTAAACAGATATGAAGGCTACAGACGAATCCAGTGGTGGATTAAATACCTCAAAGTTCTACTTGAGTAAAAGTACAGATGTTTCATTTAAAAACAACTTAGTTCAGAGTCAAATGGACCCATCAGACCACTTACCTGAATAACTGAGTCACCTAGCTGCTGATGTGGACTCGACCTGTGTATTAAAAGTATATTTTGATAATAACCGTGCTTACATATTGACTGTAAAACTAAATTATTTCTGTTCAGTGTCATTTATTGCTCATATACTTTAAGGTATAAATAAAGATGATCTTAAACGTTGGAGGATGAGTTAAATGAGTTGGACCATCAAAACGGTTTTATTTTCACTGTAAAAACTGATGATAACGTGGACTTCCTGGGATATGGAAGCGACAGGAAAGGGATAGTTACTGTCCATACCCAGAGGAAGTGCCTACCTGCAGACGCCGCCCCCTGGTGGACCTAATCAGAGCATGTGACCGCTGCTACAAACGGCTAAAACTTCACAAATAATTACAAATAAACAGCTCCATTTTTTATGTTAATCCATTTGAATCCTTTTATGTGTGTCAAGTGATTTATTCCTGTTTAATTCCGGGCTTAAGTGGTTTGTGAAGACTCTTCCTTCCTGTAATCCCTCCTCCTCCATCCAGGGTGGATGTGCTCCGCTCCAGACGTGTTGTAACATTGTTGTCTGTTGTGCCTTCGTCGGTCCATTGAGTGCCTGTTGGTAATAATAACAGCCGTGCTTGAAGGTCTCGTCAGTTTGTCGGAGCTGCAGATTCAGAGGCGTCTGCGTTTATTTCCTGCCCCACACCCACTGAGGTGTAGCTGAATTTGACATCTATGAATTTAAAAAAAATGCGCGTTTTAATTGTTTTTTTCTTTTTTTGTATATTTTTGCCTTATGCTGATCGTCAATCAGAGGTTTTTCTTCCCTGCTTTCCATGCAGCACGATGTCATCGGGTGCAGCTCGCGGTAAACCCACGCAGCCTCTGACAGCTGTAGAGCTCCATGGCTGAGTGCTCTGGTCAGCTTCCAGATTGCTGCTTGATGGCTGCCTGATAGGAAGTTGATTGACTGACTAGCCAGGCCTCCTGAGAGGCCTTCAAGTAGGGGCTCTGACTGGCAGGTCAATCAGCCTCCCGGCCCCCCATTGTGGTTATCAATTATCAGCTTTATGTGGAGACAAACAGCTCTCTCGTTCCTTGCCCGACTCTCGCTGCCCTTTGATAACTCTTCAGCTGCCGTCAGGCTGCGAGTCCATAACCTTCCAACACCGGCACCCGGACATAGAAAAATGACGTGGATTCATTTTAATCCTCCGTTGTGGAAGACTGGTTGTTGCTGGCATTAGCGGAAAGAAAAGGACAAAGGATACGGGACTAAAACAGATTATTCATGTATATAAATATACATATCCTACAAGGATTATAGTATTCTCCACCTGTAGTAGGAAAAGGCTCAAAGACATTCAAATTACAGTTTACAAGAATAAAAAAATGGAATAAAATCAATGAAACAACCTTAGGATGTTTGAATCCAGGAACTCTTTCATCAACTTATTCCTCAACACTTCATAAAATGGATATTTAATGCATTTTATGACCAACATAAACCTTTAACGGGTAAGATGGAGACCGGTTCAAAAATGAAGTGCAGAAATCCTACAAATACTCCAACTGTAAAAGTTTATGGTTGGAGGTAGAGGAAGGGTGAAGGGTCGCCTGAAGTGACATTTACACGCCCGGTGTTCGCACAAAACGGAGAATGAAGCCCAACGTTTCATGTCACGTGACGTCAACTGATCAGTCCGGTCCCTTCCTGTTAGAATAGGGGAGGGGATATAATGATGTGTTCTGTCTGGACCTGAGGGCTCTGTGAGGATGGTGATGAAGGTTAGGATGATGTAAGCCTGTCTGACTCTCTCCATCCCCGTCTGTGTACGTCAGCTCATAGTGGGGATCATCCAGGCTGCAGAGCTGCCTGCTATGGACATGGGCGGAACATCCGACCCCTACGTCAAAGTCTACCTGCTGCCTGACAAGAAGAAAAAGTTCGAGACCAAGGTCCACAGGAAGACTCTCAATCCGGTCTTTAACGAGCAGTTCACCTTCAAGGTAAGACTTTCGCAACGCTCAAGCTCTTTCTGAGAGGCAGCAGCGGTTCTGGGGCCTCTGCTGACAGTCTGATTTGCATGCAGCAGTGAATGCTGGGAAGGTGTGGAGACAGCAACCAGCTGGCACATTAACAAGCTCCTGACAGACTATATCTCTCTCTCTCTCTCTCTCTCTCTCTCTCTCTCTCTCTCACACACACACACACACACACACACACACACACACACACACACACACACACAC
>OMNV01008122.1:0-15787 GCA_900303265.1 Brotula barbata | reverse complement strand
GTTATACCAACGCACGACTCTCCCTCTCATTAGGCTTACATGGAATCAATAATCCGATCATTCGCTCGCACTGTGATTAAGAAGAAGAAGATGAAGAAGAATGAGGAGCAGTGGGAATCAATTCCAGATGTGCAGCGTCGGGCCCGAGTCAAGGGCATTGGAGGAACGATTAGCTAACACAGGTTTTAATGATGCTCCCATAAGGCAACGGTGCTCACCACCGCACTGGGTTTTCAACTGGTGGTCCGCAGTCTGTGATGGTACTGCCGGTTGTCCACGTCAGTGATGTCATTTTAATTCCAGAAGCAGTTAAAATATTTTCTTGTTTTTATTTGTACTATTTTTTTTGTCTTGTTTGAGGATAATCAAATCCATCTAAACATGTAAACGTCTGTGAGAGAAGATCCTCCACACTGTCACACCTGAAGAGAGAGCACAGGGTTAGACTGGAGACAGAAAGTGACATGAGTCCTGTCCGCCAGAGACTGACTGTGTCCAACTCACCACGCGTAACAGTCTCATTCACAGATAAAATAATCTCGGCCCCACCCCCACATCAGAGCTCCTTGGAGTCGGATGTGTTTTTTTTCTCATGGATATATTGGATTCCTGCATCATGTGGGATGTTCATCCTTTGAAGTGTACATGCCTGAATAAATTTGATTTCCACTCATTGTTAATCTGTTACTTCCTGACCGTTTGTCTGTTAATGCCCCTCGAGCGTGCCGTCGTTCCCTTCAACTGTTTTGGTCGTCCTCAGGTCCCGTACGTGGAGCTCGGAGGCAAGACGCTGGTGATGACGGTGTACGACTTTGACCGCTTCTCCAAACACGACGCCATCGGGGACATCAAGGTCCCCATGAACAAGGTGGACTTCAGCCACATAACAGAGGAGTGGAGGGATCTGCAGAGCGCTGAGAAGGAGGAGGTAAGGCCTCAGAACCTGCCGCAGTTTGAAACGTCCCGGACAGGTTGCAGACTCGTAGACTCCATTGTTGCCATTTCCACAATAAAAGCATTTCATGATCTCTTATCGCACTCATCACCGAAACGATTTAACTCAGCGAGCCGCTCGCGCCGAAACACAAATGCGTCGCGGCATCTGATGTAATCCATCTCTACTGGAAATGTCACTTAATCAGATGTCCACACTTCCCCTTCAATTAATAACAGTGTGACTTTCCCGGCAACAGGTCAGGAGATTCAATTTTCACGGTAAATGTCATGGCATATAGCATGTGTTGCCACGGGAACCTCATTTTTAGGTTTGATTTAAAGGTTAATTATAACAGCGTAGAGAGGCTTATGGTGCTGTTTGAGTTGAAGGGCATCAGTACACATCTTTAGCGTTGGCTCACAAAGCTCACAACGACACACAAGGCCCGAAACAATGGTGGAACACACCACTCTGCAAGAAACACGCATTTCAAAGGTTCGCGCTATATCTCTGTTTGACTGTACACTGAAGATTCATTCATTCATTCGTCTAAATGTGTAGAGGATGGTAGTTTCTTCTAATTTGTGTCCCATTAGCTGCAAATTATACCTGTATTGAGTACATATGAAAGTTAGACATATTGAGATTAAGATTATCATTCTTATGGAAAACGGTGCTCATCAAGTAGCATAAAGACTGGAAAAAGGATGGAAAAGATCAGCGTCACACCGGAGTCTGTGTTACGCTCCAATAACAAACGTGTGTAACAGAAATTAATCTCACAATACTCACAACAAAGCTTTAACGACAACCGACAAATAAAAAAAAAAATCAATAAATGGGGATACCTCGGATGAAATTCGGATTAAGAAGGATTACGGATACATAAAGTGTTTGTCTACTTACGTGAAGGAGTTTTTTTTATATGAACCTCTACAAACAAATCGATAACAAAGCGTAAAGTTCCTTCTAGTCATCAATCAGTGCAGATCTGTAAGAGCTCTGCAGAATGGATGGAAGTAAAGGTGAAATATCCAAAGCTTTGAGCTTTATTTTGAAGGTCAAACACAGAGGTAAGTTGATAAAACACCCTCTGAGTTCAAACGACAGCAGTTGGCCTTTTACGTGTCTTAGAAACCATTAAAGCGCTCGGTCAAGCATAATTGCCGCTCCTTCGCCGCCCAGTGGCTCCCAGCAGAGTGTTTGTGCAGATTAAATATTTAACAAAGTGCAGCTTTTATGTTTCTTGGTGCAGACACTGATTTCACCGTGAGGAAACAGTACTTGATTGGAAATTGATTGGAATTTGGTGAAATAAAAGCAAGTCAACGTTCGGTCATAATTTTCTGTCATTTAAAATCTCCAATCAAAAAAAAAAAGCTGCCACAAAGTGAGCCTGGAGTTCTATTGTCTGTCTTGGTGACGGAGGGTTGGAGACAATGCGAATGGATTTCTGTTCGGCGTGCGATAACGAGGCTGTTTGATTGCGGTCTACTTTTCACTAATGACGAATGACAAAAGTGGGAGCCATTTTAGAAACCACGCAAACCAAAGCCAAAGTAAGTTGATTGTCTGAAAACATGGAGCATTTTATTACAAAAACGTGTTTGGATTAGCTGTGATGGACGTCTCCAAAAAAAAAAAAAAAAAATCACTTTTTGTGGGTTTTTTTCTCAGCTTGTGTATGCGTGTGTTGTCGATAGTATGTTAGCGCAGTAACTCAATAAGTGATCATTATTTGTTGTTTGTTTCTTTACATGCAGTGATTAAAGCTTAAACATTTTCAACTAGCCATAGATAACCATTCAGACTGATTGTCCTGTGATAACTTAAAATGACCTCTAGTAGTAAAGGACAAAATGTTTCCTATGACTGCATCTGGATCGTCAGAAATGTATTTTCATAAGGAGCTGAGCCAATATACGACCACCGCCATCATCTGGGCGAGATTGTGCTAATCTAGTTTTCATTGCTACGATGCTCCACCCAGAATAGTTCTACCAGGCTCAATTTATCTATTTGTGTAGTTCCTGTTTTTATAGTTTCTATCTAAAGTAATAAAGTTAGATATTATTTAAGTCTCGTGTCCAGCTACAAAACTCAGGTGTGTGTGTTTGTGTGTGTATTCCCAGGCACACAAAAGACAGCGTTTGTTGTCATAGTATATGGACACACCTATTGCTGTAGCGAACGTATCGTATTTTAACATGAAGAAAACGTGTTCAGGTGGAAAAGTTTGCTGTTAGACATCCTTTGACCCATGCTGTTCTTCATAAATAATCAGCACATCACAGGTTAACTCTGCTGTTGGTGTGTGTGTGTGTGTGTGTGTGTGTGGCAGAATTATGACGCCTGCAGCTGTTTGTTCTTGTCAACAGCTGTGTAACACAGTGTCATGGTGCTGTACCTGTCAAACATATCACCTTTTCTACAGAATCACGCCGTGGGTTTGATACTTTCAGGGCACAGTTTTAAGATCAATACAGCGTTTGAGAGAAGGAGCCAAAACCAATCAACGCCGGGTGTGTGTGTTTACACTGACACACCGCAGCATCAGAGGCGGTTGACTGAGCAATCTGTATTGTGATTGGAAGGCAAATGTACAAGCTTTTCTCTCCTCCTGCCTCTCAGCGAACATCTGCTGCCGTGCGCGAGGTAAATTTGGCTTGCTTTGTGCCGCGCTCACCTCTGCGTTGCCTCTCTCCTCCCACAGCAAGAGAAGCTGGGCGATATCTGCTTCTCCCTGCGATACGTCCCCACCGCTGGCAAGCTCACCGTGGTCATTCTAGAAGCCAAAAACCTGAAGAAAATGGATGTGGGAGGCTTGTCAGGTGAGGAGAATTGCGTGCGTGTGTGTGTGCGTTTGTGCCCACTGATTTTGCCAGTGACAGATCTTTTGTCTGTAATTACACATCCACTGCAGCTCTGCAACAGTTTTTCTCTTTAATCACCCCCAGTCACATCACTGGCCACAATTATATTTGTCAAAGAAAACAGAGGGCATCACCGTCCTAGTTTTCACACAAAACCTTCAACATCTCAGAGTAAACTGAGCCACACCACTGCACACACTCACACTCACACACACACACACACACATTGTATCAGATCCACAATGCACTACTGAAGAGCATAAATGTTAATGCACAGCGAGGTAAGCAGCGAACACATTCCTGCTGCCGTCCAGCTCCAACAAGGCAGCATTAAGATCAATAGATGACATTTATCACAATACAGTCACGTCTGGATAAGTGAGCCCGGCGCCATGGTAACCGAATGTGCCACTTGGGAGGTAAAAGAGGGGTGCGACTCCAACATACAATGCCCATAGGTTGGACACAGTGGGTTGGGTTAGTCCATGTATCGCAGACGGACAAAGAGTTCTGTTATTCTCCATAACCTCTTCTAATTATTATTATTGTTGTTATTATTATTATTATTATTGGTAGTAGTAGTAGTATTACTATTATTTTTAATATTATTATTATTTATTTTTTTGTGGGTGACCATCATTATTTAGTTTTTTTCTGTATATTTTTTGTTTTAGTTTAGTTCTATTCAATTAGAAAATGATGTGTTACAACACCAGATCCATAAAAATCCAATCTATCTAAAAATCAAATTGTAAAATTTATAAATGTACTGTATAACAAGTCATAGTCCTTTATTAATCTAGGATGGGTTTTTTTTCTGTTTATCCTCTTCATTGTTTTCTTTGTTGACAGAGAAACTCCATCATCATCATCATCATCATAATGCGGGGAAAAAATAAGAAAAAATGTGAATTATGAATATTCTCTGCTCCTCCATGTCCCCATCTCTCAACTTTTGGTCAGAGAAAATGCAAATATAACAATACGTTTCAAGGTCGGTCATTTTCATTTTCTCTCCAACACAGAGCAGGTAACAGTAGACTGAATAAAACGGCCTCATTTTAAAGCAGAGAGATAATCAGCTGATCGGGTACACAAGGTTTTTGTGTTATTTCTGCTCGGTTCTTGACTTTTTTATGTCTCTGGCTTCATTTTTAAGATGAAACACCTCAGTTTTACACGGTTCAGAACCTGATACTTGAATCATAATTGATTTATGATAACAGTTACATAAGATAATCACATATTCAATATGATTTACATATTAACCCCTTCCTACCCCACCTTTATATCAGCTTTAATTACTCTTTCATTGCATTCCACTGATGTTACTTAGAGACGCTGGGGGATCCCTTTGATCCTGTTGTTTACATATTACCAACATATTGCATTACCACCAAGAAATGAATGGTTTAGTTTTACCTCATTCATCATTAAGACCATCAGTGTAACATTAAATTAAACCATCAGTTACATGTTAAACAATAACAAAAGCATCACATTCATTGTAAAGACGATGATGGACACTTACTGTCCTACAGTCTTGGACACACACACACACACATTCTGAAAAACAAACTATCCCATTATCCTCCTCTTCGCTCCCTCTCTCCCGTCTGTCCTTTGACTTCCTCCAGCTCAGCTTCATTTTAAATTCCCTGATGTGCCCTTCTCTCCCGCCTCGACTCCTTTCGCTACAGTTACCATACACCTGGGTCCACTTCCTTTCTGCCTGACGGCCCGATCCATAAGCCCAGCCACCCCACAGTACAGAAACACGGTGCACGTTACAAAGCTCACAGCTCCCTTTCATCTATCAAACCAGCACGGGCAGCCATTTGGCACAAAACCTTCCCCTGCTGCCATTTTATGCTACGGGCATTAGCTCTCACCTGTGCCCATTTGCATCAGGGGATTGTCCAACGTCGGAGCTGTCAGGCACTATTAAAAAAAAAGGGAGAATCTTTGCAGTTTGAGATGCAGCTTTACCTCGCGCATGGATGGGAAATAGCAAAGCCACACAGTTTGAGACCCCATCCCATGTGTCACGTGGAAGTGGAGTAGGTTTGATCAGTAGGCTCCAGGTTGAATTATTAGCATACAGTAATAGCACACGACATGCGTCTAATTAAGTACAGTCAGAAATACTCTAAACTGCTGTTTAATTTTTGTTTTTTGTTGCTAGAAACAGCTTCTCTCCCCTCGGAAAGAGCTTAAAAGTGTAGCAGATGGATGAAATAATGGGCACTTGTATAAGAACAATAATTACCCAGCATCCAGGGGGTGGCTTTAAGGAGGAGGACAAGTAATTGATGGCCTCGGATCTGCCTTCTCTTCTATTGTCATCCTGTTTACCGCACCTAATTATGGCTCACAGTGGAAGATGTGGGTATTTTCATTAACCAATGTATAATCAGAAATAATTCTTTTGATTGGCTCCTCATGAAACGTGGCCCCCTGGAAGCAAACTTCTCGCTGGGTTCCAGAAATGAGCCAAAATGTGAAGACGGATTTTGGAAGCGCCCGTGAAAGCGCAGTTGACTTCTGACCTCGGCGTCTTCAGAGTCGCAGCTACTTAAGTGTGGTGATGGGCCAAGCACCGTGCTGTTTGGCTGTCGTCTCAAAATAATCCCAAGATCATTATGGAAAAGCACCTAAATGAAACGGGGACATGTGGTGGAGCATGGACTCTATTCATGCAGACCGTACGAAGAGATAACAGAGATCAGACCGTACGAAGGGATAACAGAGATCAGACCGTACGAAGAGATAACAGAGATCAGACCGTACGAAGAGATAACAGAGATCAGACCGTACGAAGAGATAACAGAGATCAGACCGTACGAAGAGATAACAGAGATCAGACCGTACGAAGAGATAACAGAGATCAGACCGTACGAAGAGATAACAGAGATCAGACCGTACGAAGAGATAACAGAGATCAGACCGTACGAAGAGATAACAGAGATCAGACCGTACGAAGAGATAACAGAGATCAGACCGTACGAAGAGATAACAGAGATCAGACCGTACGAAGAGATAACAGAGATCAGACCGTACGAAGAGATAACAGAGATCAGACCGTACGAAGAGATAACAGAGATCAGACCGTACGAAGAGATAACAGAGATCAGACCGTACTTAGAGATAACAGAGATCAGACCGTACGAAGAGATAACAGAGATCAGACCGTACGAAGAGATAACAGAGATCAGACCGTACTAAGAGATAACAGAGATCAGACCGTACTTAGAGATAATGTGTAGAAGGAGCGCAGAGTTAGCAGACTGATCATGACAACAATGTTTTATCTGTCAGGTGTCAGTCTGGAATGGACCATAATAGTCTCTGGAACGTAATGAAACAGTCCAGTCTGTAAGGTCTACCTGTTTCAGAACTAAGGAGGTCATCTTTGGGTTGTTTAGGTGAGATCGGTTGAGATCGTGTAGAAATATTGTTAAGGTATTTTGACATCATCGACATTATCGATACGCAGCAAATGCAGCAATCGTCGCATGTCCCTTTCTTTAAGTCACCGACTCTGTCCCCCCCTCAGATGTCTCTTAGCTGCATCCACTGTACTTTTTATTTGTACTATTTTCCAGTATTTCACACTCCTTTGGTGTAACACCTCATGTATGAGGCTGAGTCTGTGTGTGTATATACAGTATGTGTGTGTCAGACACAAAGGCTAAGAGTCTGGCGGTTACAGGGAGGGACGTCATGCCGGCTTTCAGAGGGAGAGTTTAAGAAAAGGCTTTGTCCCTCACTCTTTCTGGTTCTAAAGGTGTTCCAGAGGACCGTGAGGTCGTCTGTAACCAGGTAATGGAGGTTATCAAGGCACACACGCTCCGTGTGACCGCTAATGAAGCCGCACTGCCCCAATCCAGTGCATCAACTCAACATGGAGCCTGGTGGTTTGTTTGCTTTGTCCCTGTGGCTGAACGGAGCCAGAGATCATTACGATAAAGAACGGGAAGCAATGACGACCGCACGATCGCAGAATGCAAAACGAATAACGGAGGCTAATCTGTAGATCACTTCAAAGGAGATCAATCAGAGGTGATGGAGATGAAAGTGATCATCGTTAGTTTCACATTTTATCTTGTCACACTGACAGTTCAACAGCAGTGGGCGGTTCCAACAGCCGCTCGCTAAACAAACACCTGACGACGACAGTGGCTCGATGAAAAGGATGTTCCGGTTTTGGAGATTTGAAATAGATAAATCATGAACATCCTACTGTCATTTCCCCCTAAGACGGCCTGACACGTCTCTAAAAGTCCACCGCACCGTCTTCCTGTGTCCGCCAGCTTTTAAGAAAGTTCCTGCATCGAGATGCGCGTGCAGCGACCGGTTGGACCGCACGTTGTTGTGTTTGCGTGGCGTGTGTGTGACTCACCTCTGAGTTTAGTGTGTAAAACTAAACTGACAGTCACCCTTGGGTGCACCCACCATGGCAAATCCAAAATGATGGGAGGAAAACTAAGATGACAGCTCGGCTATATTTAAGCCTGCTCGTGTTGATGCTCATTTGGCAGAGCGCCGCCATCACACTCACCGGGCCGAAAAGGAAACAAATGTCAGATTTGGTGTTGGAACATTGGAATTCTGACCGACTGACGCCTCCCTTACCCAGATGTTTCCCACCAGAAGCAGCTGGTGGGTACATGAAATCCATAAATAACCACTTAGACAACCTTTGTAGCATCCAGCTCATCACTTATCCGGCGCGCCGCTTCCATCCGGTGGGAAATGTTGCGACCGTGACGGGGTCCTGGTGGCAAAGCTCCAGGACTCGGCCCACTAACCTTCAGGAGAGCGTGCACATGTGTCAGAAAGCGGTCCGGCATCAGCCATAAAAACGAGAGATTACATCCGTCCGGGATGAGACGGCAAAATGGACCGGATATGATGTACGGCGAGCCTTCCAAAACCCAATAATGCCAAACTCTCATCTGCAGGCCGCAGAGATAAGGGACGTCTGGATAGCAGCAGCGTGGCGCCACAGGTGTGTGTGCGTGCGTGCGTGCGTGCGTGTGTGTGATTTCCCCTTGTATTCCGAGAGAGGGTTATCTTTCATAACCCCGATCAGCTGCTGCACTGCGTCTATTCAGGCGCACTTTACAACACGGACACAGATGGATGACTTTGTTTTTCATATGCAGCTCTTACACGATCGTCACTTAAAGGACTGCTGTGATCGTGTTTGTGGCTGAAATACGAACGCTTAGACTTTATTGCCGTTGTCTATTTGTATGACATCAAACAAATAGATTACAGAGAGTGTTTTGATCTCGCTGCGTTGGAAATATCAACTATATATATGAAGACGCTCAGATTATCACAGCACTTCAAGATATCCAACCAGTCGTGGCAAAAGCTTTAGTTTCTGTCAGTCAGCATCACCCACAATGCACCGGGCCATGCCGAGATTAGAGCAGTTAGTTGGGATGATACAGCGGATACGGTACCGTATCATCAGAGATTAGAACAGAATTAGTTCATAATGTACATTAATATAAGTTGTTGAGAAAAGTAAGACAGTTACAGTTCTCAACAAATTATATGGTTAAGAGACGTCATTTCGTCACACTTTATATATATAAGAAATATAGAAACATGAAGAGGTGTCTCTAACCTTTGAAATGTTACTGAAGTTTGAAAAGGTGAAACGTCCTGGATTTGAACTTCATACATCCAGAGTTGTACAATCTGTCTAAAATAAGTTGACCTTCCTGCTGCGTGTCCACTAAAGTCTCTTTTCTGTAAGATTTAAGAGAATCCAGAACCACAAAAAAAGAGTTTAAAACGACCTGAAGCAGGACGAGTCACATCGGACGTTCATTCGCTGAAATGTTCTGCCTTCGTTACGTGGCAGCTTTTAAACCCTGAATGGAAAAGTTCCCCATAAAAAGCAGTAATGGATCAAAGTCCCATGCTGCTGTTAGACACAGGTTGGATGAGAGGGAAGATTCCTTTTTAGATACTCCACCGAACACATTAAGTTCACAACACACACACACACACACACACACACACACACGGCGTGTCCACACACCTCATCCACTTTCTGTTTTTGTCATCCTTACACTCCAGCTCTTCTCAGCAGGAGAGTAATAATGGACACCCACTCCATTAGGGGCCCGGCCGCATCTTCCTCGCCCGCTCGCTCCGCCTCATCTGTTCACTCGCGTCTCCATCATCTATTTATCTTCCTGCTTTATTTCCCTCCGTATTTGCCTGCTTTTCTCTCTCCATTCATGTCAGCCGGACAAAGCCGTCAGTCTGCGTATCATCCCGTGTCCCCCAAATTGGATGAAAGATTAACAGATCTGAGCTTCGTTAGCATTTTCTCTTGCCGGGAATCCAGAACCAGATTTGAGTCCTCGGTGCCCACACAGACAAAAAAAAAACATAAAGCCGAATAAAGACGTCTTGCGTTTGGGGAAGCGGAGATAAATCCAGATTATGGGTGGAAAGCGGTGCTTCAGCAACTAATTATCAGCACTGATTCAGCGCAGCACTCCATATTCACCAACACCTCCGACGTTCGGCAGCTGGGGGAGCTTTTGTGTCCCTCGGGCGAGCCGCCACCTCATTAGCATCTCTGAGATTATTGAGCCTATTTGTTTTTGTCATTTTCACGCCGTGTGTTGTCTCACGTGATAAATGGAACGCAGATTATTAGATTTTGCTCGTCGCTGGGTTCGCCTCGAGACCGCCGAATGTAAAGGCGGTGAGATTTTCAGCGATACGGTGTTCGCGTCCTAACTGTTAATGTCTAAAGAAGCCATGCCGTCAACAAACTGTTCTCCTGATAAAGTAGTTAGCTACACTACGAGCGCCTGTAAAAAGCAGCTAATTACTTTGCAGCTACTTCAAGGGGCAACTTGAGACACATTTTGCTGTTTCACTGTCAAACCAAATTAGCAGAAAATGTGCAACACGAGTTAATGTGATAATCTGTAGTTTTTCATCATCGCAACAAAAAAAAAAAGTGAATAATTGTGTCGCACATAATTGACTCAGAATCGTGTTGGCTTAATGTAGTACAAAGGGTCAAATAATTCTTCTCTCAAAGCGTTAAACTCCAGCGGATGGATCAATAATTAGAAAGATGAGCATCAAGTCACACATTGGAAGAAATGAAACGGTGTAGAAATGTTATTAAGGGTACAAAAAAAAAACAACAACTTTGGAATTAAAGTCAAAGGTTTGGAGTCACATCCATACAAACAAAGTTTTCCCAGCAACAACACGTAGTGGCCACTAGTGGAATTACAAGGAAAGGTATTTTGAAATCTTATCGATTGGTGACCTGGTTGACCTTGTTGACCTTGTTGACCTTGCTGACCTGGTTGTTTGTTGTATGGATTTTGTTGTACGAAACTCATGATGCATCACCTGTCCAATGATGTAATGATAAAGACATTGATATGAAGACCCCGGAGGACCACCCACACACAAACGTCAGCCATGTCACGCCTGATAATGACATCATTTCCTGTCTGTAGGAGTTGACCTCAGTTAGAGGTCATACTTTATTTACCTGTGAAATCTGCACCACGCCTTGAACTGCCTCTCGCTTTGTTCCTGTCCGTGTATTCTTACACTTTGTAGCCTCTTAATCCGACAGATTATTCAGTCTTTCGTGGATTAACGGAGAGATTTCTGCCTGCTCTCTCGTTTTCCTTTTTTCTTGACCAATTTGTTTGTAATGATACTTTGAAGAATGTAAACAACTCAGGAAGGGCCCCAAACCGTAATTGCTCAGGATGAAAAGTTTGAAAGCGATGGGTGGGTTGGCTGTTTTCAGACACGCACACACACACACACACACACACACACATTCACGTACACGTACACTTTACCTGATTGCCTCAGCCTGGATGAGGACGGACAAAGCAGACCACTTAGGCGGCCCTTGAGATGTATTTTGGACAAATGAAAATGAGGCTCTTGAATCAGAAAGATGAAGTGAGAGCTAAACACACAGCACTCCAGTCGCTGTGTTTTCTAAACGCTGAGCCTCATTTGTTGTGGACGGATTGAGGACAATTTATAAAACACTGACAGATGCTGACATTTTGTGCAGGCTTACAGGGATGTGGAACAGATCGCTCATTTCACACACACACACACACACTCAGAGTCACACTTTAAAGTTCACACTGTGTACAGGTTCTGCTCCAGCCCTCCTCTGTGTGTGTGTGTGTGTGTGTGTGTGTGTGTGTGCACATGTAGACCACATAGACCCCAGCAGACCCCTGTGACCGCCAAAAATTGTTGATGTTCTCAATGTTCAGACTTGGAGAATTCAGACTGAAACCAAACAGTTTGATGGTGATGTTTGGTATCAGTTGAGTTTCTTTGGTTTGACTTCTTCCTGTTTGTGATAGATTGACTGTAAATAAATGTGAACTCTACATAGAGGACTCTGGACAGACCAACTCACTGAATGAGTCCGCCAAATCTTAAAAACTGAAGATCTGCTCCATATTTATCTTCAAAGACATGTTGAGGGTTGGACTGGATTATAATCTAGTTCATCTGAGGACCAGCACAACACTAAGAGCAACAGAAATACTTTGACTTTCAGTACTCTGATCATTTGTTTATCATCTAGAGGAGGGTCTTTAAAAGTCTAGACCTGTCTCATGTCTTCCCCTCCTCCACAGATCCATACGTGAAGATCCACCTGATGCAAAACGGCAAGAGGCTGAAGAAGAAGAAGACGACAATCAAGAAGAACACCCTCAACCCTTACTACAACGAGTCCTTTAGCTTTGAAGTACCATTTGAACAAATCCAGGTAGGTTTGACATAATGGAGCCTCTCTGAGTCAACATCAGTAACATGCAAAGCTTTTAAGAACGACGAGGAACAAATGAATGAAGCACAGATCAGCTGGGTGGGAATTACCAAGGAAAAGCCAACAAACAGAGGAAGGTTAGCATGATGAAGAGCTTTATCTCCTCGGACTGATTGGTTTAACCTTAAACATCCTCTTCATCATTTGCATCTATTGAGGTCCTTAGCTGTGTTACATCCAGTTTTCTATCAAAATTCAAAAGAACTAACAAAAAAATAATGTCATCATTAATTAGCGATCATTTTGCAGACTTAATGTAAGGAACACAAACAGTTTAACGGGTTAGTGGATGTCAGATGAATCGTTTCTCTGAGCAGGATGTCGGCTTTGACCTTGAGACTTTTTGAGTAATTAATCCAAGGTCTTAATTGTCTTGGATTTTGTCTAATGAGAGAGAGAGAGAAAGAAGTTTCTGCCTCCTCCTCTCACACAAATCAACTCATTATTCAGAGTTGGATGGCAGTTCACCCATCTTTTTAATAAAACAGAATCTGGAGCCGTACGTTTAGATTCTCCTATAGATGAGACAAAAAAACATCAAGTTCAACGTTTCTCAGAATAGACTTTTTCCTGCTTTTCAGTTTCTCTAGCAAGAGTTTTTTATAAACTTTATCACAAGCGGCTCAATTAAAGGAAAGAAAAAAGCATCACAGCAACACTCATTGGAGCGACGCTCTGGAAAGTTAAGGAATTCAGTTATTTTTTACATAAATGACATCTAGACGTTGTCACTGAAGAGGATTTTTGGAAGTTGGTGCATTTTTTTGGAATTTTGTGAACAGGCAATATCACCAAAAATGTTTGTTGTTTGTTTTTTGTAAAATTGTGACATCTAGTGTAATTGTGGGACGATAACTTAAAAGCTTTGATTGTTTTCTAAATACAGCAATAATTGATTTTATTTTAATTAGCAAATATCATTTAAGTATTATAAGTATGATAAAAATGATAGTAAGTATGATAAAAAAATTATTGTAAGTATGATTAAAAAAAATTAAAAAATAATAGTAAGTGTGATAAAAAAATATAAAAAATGATAGTAAGTGTGATTAAAAAATGATAAAAAAAAATGATAGTAAGTATGATAAAAAAATTATTTAAAAAATAATAGTAAGTATGATTAAAAAATATAAAAAATGGTAGTATGATTTAAAAAAATTATAAAAAATGATAGTAAGTATGATAAAAAATATATAAAAAATGATAGTAAGTATGATAAAAAAATATAAAAAAATGATAGTAAGTATGATAAAAAAATATAAAAAATGATAGTAAGTATGATAAAATATGAAACTGAAATTGTCATAAGTTGAGGTAAATATACAGATTGTGCAGTGATGAAAATGTACTGAAGCAGGAGATCCCTCACTTGTCACCGACGGGTGAGGCTGCAGCTAATTTCCAATTGAAAGAGGTTTGAGTTTGAATGCTGCGCGTCCTGAACCTTTTACCGACCCACTCTGTTGGCCGTGCGCTAACCTCGCTCAGCATTTCATCACGTGACGCATTGGCCGCGCCCCCTTCGGACACAGGCTGCAGCAGGGGGCCGCGGCCTCGTCGCCGTGCATCGCCGCGTCCAAACTTAATCAGGGCTCTTTGTTCATGTTCGGTGCCAGACAGCGACGCCCAGGTCACTCCTCTCTCTGCGGCGCGGCTTTGAATCAGACCCTGCCGGGGCCCAGACCCACACCTCCGAGCAATCAAACTCTCTGCGGCGTTCGGCTCTGGAAATAAGCGGCCGGCCCGGCTGAGTCACGCACACGCTCCCGTCTCGGCGAGCTCCTCGTCCTCACGTTGACTGAGCTCCTTGAAGAATTCATCTGGAGCTTTTCCGTCCACATGCTGAAATACGTCTGCTGTGCTGCTCGCTTACGTTTAATTAAAGCTTTAATAAGTCTCGTTTCAGCCAATTACAGCTGAAAAATGAAACTCCTCCCCCGTGGTGGAACGTAACATCTTTACACTCCATTTAATTCTGCTGCATATTATCAAAGTTACTATGATTCCCTGTGGTCTGTCAGTGAAGTTTGTTGACACGTCTCCTGTCCTTAATCTGTCCTTTTTGAGAACGTGGCGTTGGATTCCGTGTTGACAGTGTAAACACGGGGACGCTCTTCCTCTGTCCTGTCCTGAACGGAGAGTTTTCCAAACTGGAGGACTTTACAAAAACGTAACACGAGCAACAATACAAACAGATGAATAATCTTTCAACTCTATTTGATGGATCAATAATTGCTAATATGACATATTGGAAGAAATTAAACTATTTCAAATTTGGGGAATGTTTGGGGGAAAAACAATAAGAGGATTTTTCCATTCGCATCAATACAAACTGAGATTTAATTGTAGCAAAGTGTCTGTTGGTGGACTCTTATCTAAAAGCTCTTTGAAGTTGGGATCAAAATATCAACTAAATGTAAATATAGTTTTAAAAATGTACCGTACTGGACGTTATTTAATGACAGTAAGGGTCATTTTCAGACGGTCCCTTGTGGTCTGTCTGACTGAGTCGAGGTCAATTTTCCCAAATTGTGTTTCGACGTTTTGCTCCAATCCAAAAATTCGAGTTACACCTGACGTTTTTACGGAGGGAGTCCAGGATGTTTTGTCCTATTTTCCGCAGCTGTAACTGCTCCACTCGGCGTTTTCTTTCTTTTGACTCCTCGTCTCCGTTTGACAGCAGCGAACCGAGCGTTTAGCAGCAGGACACTGTGAACTTCCTTGACTCCTCTACTTCCCTCTCCACAGAAAGTGCAAATTGTTATAACTGTTCTGGACTATGACAAGATCGGCAAGAACGATGCCATCGGCAAAGTCTTTGTGGGCCTGAACAGCTCGGGGACGGAGCTGCGCCACTGGTCCGACATGCTGGCCAACCCGAGGAGACCCATCGCCCAGTGGCACGTCCTGAAGCCCGAGGAGGAGGTGGACGCTCAGCTCTCCACCAAGAAATAGGCGGGGCCCTTTCAGCTGCTGCCGCGTAGTGCTCTTTAGCCAGTATGTGTAAATACCTCAGTGATATATGGGTCCATCCATGTAAGCCCCGCCCCCATCCACGGCCACTCCCTCCCAGCTTCAGCACCTCATTTCCTCCGGTCTCTA
>OMNV01008120.1:0-11215 GCA_900303265.1 Brotula barbata | reverse complement strand
CACCAGCCGCCCCCTACTCACCATAGCTACAGCTGCTCGCTCACTCTCAAACTCTCTCTCCCTCCCTCTCTCTCTCTCGCTCTTCTCCTCCCACACAGAACCACAACAGAAAATTATTTAACCCATCCTGAGCCTGAACACACACACGATCCAGTCTCCCTGTGGCGTTTGCTTGCATGTGCGTTCCAGAGTCCGCTCTATCCCAAAGTGCCCACGCATGTCATCTCTGAACAAATCCATACGTTTCTCTCACTGCTAACACTTTAAAAACACAACTCCCTCGTAAACATCGGTAAACGTCCCCACTTTGCCGATACTTGGACGTCGACCTCCTCCAACAACATGATGCATTGCACACACTGGGATATAATGTTACATAGAGAGGAGTGTGTGATCGAATCATATAGGCAGACAGAGGAGCAGGTGGGGGTCTGTTCTGTAATCTGATAATCCTGGATGTCAGGGAGCACCGCTGCCTTTTACCGCACGTGCACAGTATAGAGAAAATGTACAGGGAGATCGGATAATACTCCATCACTGCTGCAGACGCACACGCAACACACACAGCCGAGCCAGACAAACGGCAGCCGACGTCACGTTTGGTCCGATTTGGACAATTACTACAAGGCTGGAGGAGCGGTGGCTCTGAAACACAGTACTTGCTTGTTCTACATTGTGCAGTATGTGTCATTCATGCATTATTCATTTGGTACAGGAATTTTTAGAAATATGACACCGCATCTTCATCTTCGTCTCCAGAGCCATACGATGTATTCCAGCTGGGGCCAAAGGGGGATTTGTGCAATTATAACACACGAAAATATCAACGTTGCAGACATTTTCACGGAAAGATCCTGAGGCAAGAGGCCGAGACAAAAGCTCTCACTCCACAGGTCATCCCCGTGTAAGATGATGCTCTCCAAAACTAACCCTAATGTGGAGACAGGAAGAGAGCACGCAGAGTGCACAAACACTCATTTCCATTTAAGCAAAACATCTGCAACACATCTCCTACATTTTTACCACTTCCAAATTAGACACTTTACGTGTTGGATACGTTAAATGAATGGCGAGCTATCAGAGAATAACAAACATTTGGCCTTGACGTCCATCTCAAGGCATTTTGACGAAGGGACAACAGCCCAATTCGATTGGTTTTAAATGATATTTTCCCTCAGATACAACGTTATAATCACCATAATCCCAATGTGCCAAATTTAGATTTGTGCAGAAATAACATTTGTTGTCTCTCTGCTGTCAAAGAGTAACAGTGACCCAGATTTCATTCCAAAGCAGAGATGACTAAATGAATGATATCATGAGTCATGAGTTATATTTAAGGCACAGAACAACCAAACCAAAGAGCAAAAGATTTCAAGAAGGGTGATTTTACTATTCAAACTTTATGAGACTTTGTCTTCCGTCTCTAGTGGGAACTGTGTTGATTACAGTTGTTGCAGTCACTTCTGGAACAACAATAACACATTTTTTTCCCTTTATGGAAATGTTGCTGCGTTGGCGGAGCCCGGCTTGGACAGAGGGCTGGGTGCCAGCCGGCTCTGCTCCACAAGCGGCTCCCCTTCAGAGGTGAGAATGAGTAATGCTGCCCGCCTCACCGCGAGGTTTGGGAGCACCGCAGGGGGGTCTGATCTACGGTACAAAGGAGATGTTGGTAGGTGGATGGAGAGACAGAGAGAGAGAGAGAGAGAGAGAGAGAGAGAGAGAGAGATGGGGGCAGCACTTGGATTTCCATCACGATACCCTCACTCGGATGGGAGAAGGTTTCTTTTACTGTACTGATAAAACAGATTTTACCACTTTTTCCTCATCCTGGAGGTGAATTTGGTCTCGTTTTGTTGAATAAAATCAGCTTGCTGCAAAAGTTGGCTCATTCTGACGGACCATGCTGAGTAACACCGCTCATCCAGTATCATACACACATTTACGCTATAATAGGATTTTGTACAGTGAGTGCTGATATATGGGAATAGCACTCATCCATCCATTTAGTCTCGGATTACTTGGACTTGGATTAAAGCTGTTCATAATTTGAGGACATTCATATACAGATGAATGGTAAAACTAAATCAGTAACTCTTTTTTCTCTTGTTTTGATCAACATTCTGTCGACCAACAGCATTTTCTTGACGTTAGCCTTCATTTTTTTCAACCAAAACGTCTCAGTGGCTCCTCTCACCTTTAACCTCTTTAGCCTCTCGGTCGATTCGGTATCTATGGATCGACGCTCGATTTCACTTCATAATCACTTCACAGGTTCACTTTTGGTTCTGTTCTGTTGTTTCTGACCTTAAGAGGCGTTGTTCGTGAGGCTCAGCACCAGAGTGAGGATGCCGTGGGACATGATCACATCCTGTCCTTGTGCATTCCATGTCAACCCACGAAGTACAAAAAGGCCTCTGTATGAGTCTCAGGTTGCGAAATGAGCTATGTTTGCATGTGAGAGTGGGTGTGTTGGAGTTAGGGCTGAGATCACATCCGAAACCTCTCCGAGTGGATCCCACTCCAACTCATTTCAACAAGTACAGCTGCAATCGGAACTACGCCTGTCACACCAGAATACAAAGTGATCAGAGATACACCACTATCTGGTTGTTGGTTTTCACATGAACCCCGACCCCACACCGGGCTGATCCCCTGTATCCCACCACACTCTCCTCTGTAACCTTGGGTCAGGGCACACGGCCAGCCTGTTAGCCTGACCTCAATGACATTAGTGCCATGTGGCGGCCACACACTGGTCGAACGATCGGGCTGCGTGCTCGGATGGACTGCCGCCATCCCGGTCTGTCGGGGATCCAGACCGCCGACAGGAGCCATGTGCCGCCGGGCACCGATCGAGCTTGTTGGCAGATGAGCCTCATCTATTTATTTATTTATCTATATTTAATCTCCCCGTCCAGCAAGGACCCGGGCTCTCGCACTGACTGACCTGTTGCCTGCGGGATGTCGCAGAGCCTCCTTCGGCGTCCGGCGCCACGCTCCCCTCCTCCTCCTCCTCCTCCACCCGGGGCTCCTCGACGATGTTGGCGCCTCGCTCCTCCAAAGCGGCGTCCACCATCTCCAAGTGTTTACACCGCAGCAGCTCCAGCTCCAGCACCCCGGCCAGCGTCGCTTTGAGCCGCTCTCCGATCCGGACCCGCTCTGTTCCAGACCACAGCGAGTTCACGCACCCGCGGCGGGCGGCCATCCTCGGAGCAGGTGCCGCCGATTACCGTGCCGCTCGGTTCGAACGCGTTAGTAACGGACGGGCTTAGATGGAGCAGTACGCAGCGTAACGCGCGTCCAGATGAGCCTCATAGCAGCTGCGCACCAGCGGAACCAACGCAGTATGAAGCAGAATGTCGTCCGTCCAGCGTCTACACATCATCACCATGCAGATACACCTCCTCCCTCCAGGCTACCATGCTGTCTGAAGCCACCAGCAGCCTGAGGGGACACCGGGGGACATGCGACACACGCGTCCACGCTCGGTGTCCTGTTGACATGGCCTTTACACCGGACAAAGCTCACCGGTGTCCGAAAATTCGTTTCGATGAACCAACGAGAGGGACAGACGGTGATAACATTACATGTGGGATCAGAGAGGAGGAGGAGAGGGAGGAGGAAGGGGAGGAGGAGCCGCTGCGCCACAGCCCGACGGGGATTGGACAGGGAAGTTTTTCGAATGGACACGTGGAAAAATCCCCTAACTTCACTGAATGCCACAGCCGTGATCATATTCGAGCGTTCCCACGGGGATTGATAATGTGGAGGGAGTGACCTCATTCAGACCATCACCATCACTGTCACGATACAATTATTATTATTATAATTATTATTATTATTATTATACTGTATTTTAATAGCACCTTCTATACAATTAAACTCAATTAAAGTGCAGATCTAAAAAAATAAAAAAATTCTTTGAAACCACAATTTGCATATACACACATGTACAAAGAAAAAGGGGCACAATTAGATTCATAAATACACATACTTAGATAAATAAATCATCATGTGACCCTCATGCTGTGAAGCAAACAGTTCCACCCCTCCATCGTGCCAACCAACACCTTTGTAGACACAAATTACCTTTACCGTACTTTTTTTTTTTTTTACCTCCGTTTTTACATTAGGTCATGGATTAAATTATAAATTATTTCAATTTTACACAAACCCAAAAATTGGACCTATGAGCCTGTTTTGTTGTATTTAAAATACTAACTGTTAAATCAATGTAGTATCATAAAATATACATGAAATCATGAAATATAACCCAGAAACATGCAAAAAGTAGCACAATATGCATCTAATTAAAACTTGACGTGTGTAATCGTGTAAGCAGTGTTGGGCGCTCTCTATTCTCAGCACACTACTGTAATTCAAAGTAATGATTCCAGAGTAAACCACATTAAAAAAAAGACATAAAAAAAAACTTCCATTATAAATCCATTACAGTTACATTTGGTTATTTAAGACAGGGCATTTTTATTGCCCCTAAATTTCTCTTTACTCTAATGTGTTGGGTATCAGATTTCTCTAGACTACATCCTGATATACGAGGCGTCTGGAAACTTTAGGCTTTTCACAATAGAATTTGACACTTTATGAAGATGGATCATTCGGTGGTAACCTCAGAGTTTAAGAGGTTAACCAGTGCAGCAGGTCCGTACAGAACAGTATGGCGAGAGGATGGAGCCTATAAAAAAAAAACACTGTGCGCCCCGTTTTCCACAGTGTAGACAAAAGAACATTATTATTGATCACAATGTTGGCAGTTATTGTCAAAACAAGACCGTAAACAAGAGTGACAGAGGCAATAATCAGGGTCATCAGCTGTTATGTGGCCAGCAAGGCTATTTGGCACAAAGTGAATTTAAAGGTCAGGAGTTAAACTGTGTGTGTGTGTGGGGGGGGGGGGGGGGGTGTTGTCTACTGTATATCAGAGACACATGTCGTAACACAGATGGTACCTCTCTTCTCACTGTAAACATGCTTGATGGCTGCCAGATGGGAGAAAGTCACTGTCAGCATCAGATTGTCATGTGTTGTTTATGCTGTTCAGATGCCCTCATTCCACTTTTTGTGCCAATATGTGTGTGTGAATATCACGGGCAGATGTGAAAGTGCTTTGTGAAATAACCAGTATGTGTGAATCTGCTCCGAGGACAAGAGGACATGTGGACACCCACACGCTGCTCATCGGGCCGCGGAGTGCGCCTTTGTTCGTTGGCATCACATTTCAGCCCCTCCCAGTCCAGACTCCTATAAAACATCAGTGGTCACAGTAACCCGTTGGGGTTTGCTAACTTCCACCCGAGGGGACTACTGTCAGCCCGGGCAAGACCGCTGCCGGCACTACAAGCCGCACCACCTCCATCGGCACCACCGGTCTCTACAAACCGCCCCGAGCAACAAGCATGGCTCCCTATGAGAAATCCATGGAGATGATGCCCTTCAAGCAGAGGAAATGTCTCGGTAGGTGGCTCAAGGACAGCTGTCGTCCATTTGTACAAGTTTGTAATGGGAGGATGTATCTCTGCTTGTTGGTTTTTTGGTTATTGATGAGACTTTTCTCTTTAGCAACAAGAAAAGATGAAGTGTGCAGTATTCGGTCCAAATTCCCCAACAAGTTGCCTGTGAGTTTCTTTTCACACACAACTATGTTCCGTTACTCCAACAATCCAACTCTGCACCACCAGCAGCTGATCCCTGATGTCCTTTTGTACCCAGGTGATTGTGGAACGGTACACTCGTGAGAAGATACTTCCCCTGTTGGATAAGACAAAGTTCCTGGTTCCCTTTGAGCTCACGCTGGGTCAGTTCCTCTGCCTGCTCAGGTAACCATCGCGTGGCATCGTTATCTCCGCTCATATTCCTCTGTTTGTTCTTTCAATGCGACCGTCAGCTTACCCTCAACACACCCTCTCCTGTCTCTCTCTCCTTCTGTCTTTCCGCAGGAATAAGATTGCACTGGAGTCAACCCAGGCTCTGTTTCTCCTGGTCGCAGAGAAGAGCATGTCCTCCATGTCTGCCAGCATGGGGGAGGTCTACTCCCGATACAGAGACACTGACGGCTTTCTCTACATCACGTACGCCTCACAGGAGATGTTCGGGGCCCTCCCAGGGGCCTCGCTGCCCCTCTGAGGCGAATTAAGCCCGGCACAGTCCAAATGAACTGAACAGAGACTGACAGAATGCAATAGAACTGGAGCAGAAGACACCGAAACTGAGCCAAACTGAACCAAGCCAAGCTATTTTGGTTGAGTTTTTTTTTTTTTTTTTAGTCCAGACTGCAGCCTACCTCACGAATCTCTCTGGATTCACAACTCTGACACACACGAACAAAGCTCACCCTGATGCTCCTGGGATCGATTTATCATTTAATTGGCTATGTAAGTGATTGATGTACTTCTAGAAAGATTGATTTAGGTCGAAGCCGCGTAGAATTGTTGTAATTTGCTGCCAAATTGAAGAAACGGTCATTTCCCATCTCTTGTGTTACACATGCAAAAAAATGACGTGCAGAAAAGCCTGAATAGGAATATCTTAACATCCACCTTACAAAAACACCATCGCTGTCTGCTGCTGATCAGACTCCTTCAAAGCACTTATCTCCTCTTTCATCAGCTCTTGCATTGTTGTCCTCCCTCAAAAATGTGAAATTGTGCTCAGGACAGCCAGGCATCATTACATGGACTCTGGAGGCACGCGGTGAAACCTTGGATGTCCATTTCAAGCTGCTCTGATGTGTTCTGTATGAGTCAATAATCCAGAAATAAAACGATCCTTGTCCTTTTAAGCATCTGTGTTTGTTTGTGTGATATGTAACTGTATGCTGCCTTCATGAGACAACAGGGCAGAGTCTTTCGACGTAGACGGTCCATTTTACCTTTTGATTTAAAGCATCATTTTTATATGACACCAAAACTTGAACGTGGCTCTTACTAAATGAATAAATTGTATATTTGAAAGGGTTTCGGTGAATTAAAATTAGTCTTGTATGACCTTCGTGTGGGTTTGGATCCAGCTACATTAACACTTCTATGTTTTTCTTTGTGCATTTATTCAGATCGTGTGTAAAAATACATTGTTCACACACATGCAGGTGTCCCATTCCTCACCACAGTTTGAGAACTGGCGCTGCATACACACAGACGCGTTATATAAGCCTAACCTAGTCAACTATCTGCAGGGGTCAGTGTGTCAAAGGAAGAGAGGGGGCGAAGGGTGGAAGGAATACTCCGAGGGGAACAAACTCTGAGAGAGGAGGAAGAAAGAAACAGAGCGATGGAGAGACACACAGTGACAGAAAGAGAGGAAAACAAGGAAACAGAAGAAGAAGAACAGAGGGGTTCATAAACAGTGGGAGAAAGGAAGGAAGAGGGAAAGACAGCGACTGGAGAGGAGAGATAGTGACCTAACAGAGGAAGACAGGAAAAGGGGGAGAGAGAGAGAGAGGGAGGAGAGGGAGAGAACAGACGGGGACATACTGTCATGCTGTCTCACTTCACACCCCTCTGGGCATTCCAGCAGCATCCTGTCAATATATGATCATAGCAGAATGTTCCCTGTCCTCCGCTCCTCTCCTGGCTGTAAATCATCCATTTACATTCTGAATGGGTAATGAGTAGGGGATTAGGTAGCTACAAGCTACTAATTTAACTACTTTTTTTTCAGAGGTGCACTAGTTTTTCAAGTCACTTCCTTATTTCTTTTTTTTTACACTGGTAGTGTTGTAGCTTGATAAAAGCTACTCTGCACTGCTCTTCATTTGATCGTAGCACACACTGAAACGGAAATTTGTATAACTTTTCCAAGATTCCATGCAGTTATTTATAACAAAAGGCAGAGAAATAAATGTGTTTTTGTTTGTTTGTTTTCAAATCAAACTATAATTTTAAATGGAATACACTGCCTTACTTTAAATGTTGTTTTCTGCAGTCTCTGCAAGTAGCTTCGGTCTGGGTAATTTGTTGTGTGCTTGTCGCTAACTACTTTATTAAGGGAGTTGCTTGGCCACAGGTCAATTAAGTTAAATCATGAGTACATTGAATCTACTGTTTCAAGTAGCTTCCCCAACACTGCACATAAGTTGTTTCCAACAATGTAAAAGTAGCTCCAATTGCTAGTTTTTCTTCCACATTTGATTTCTTAGTCACACAGGTTACAGTGTGTATGTGTTTGTGGGTGTACGTGTGTATGCGAGAGATGGAGAGAGAGAAAGAGAGATTTCATCGGCTAGAGACACTCCCTCACTAGAACTCAGTTTAAAAGATTCAGGAATCTGTGTGCCAAGATGGCACAGGACAGCTCTGGGTAGGGAGGTGAGTCAGAAGGAAGCTTTTCAGGTGGCACAATAGATTATAACTAGAATAAAAACACCCAGAAGAGCTAAAAATTAAAAGCTAAACTCAAGAAGGAGTCACGACTGCGTCAGATGAAATGCTGTCAATGAAGAGGCTGGAGTGCTGAAACTGTGGAGGAGAATATGGGTCAGGGTAACTGCAAGTGAGGTAAGCATGAGAGCGACAGAAGTGCAGTGAGGAAGAACACAGCAAATCTACTTCATTACAATGCTTTATTATGTTGTACAAGGCTTTATACTTGAGTGGAGTATAAACATTTTTGCAAATGATTATTTGTCTGGTGGAAAATCTTGTTTGAATTATTCCTGTTTCTATTGTATTCACCCTACATGGAGGGCTCTTGACAGTCCAACTCAGTGAACCAGTGAAATCAGTGAAAAGCTTCATTCAAGTGATTGAGAACTGAAGATCTGCTCCATATTCAGCTTTAAAGACAGGTGGAGCATTGGCTCAGATTATCATTTAATTAATCTGAAGACTATTACAAGGTAGAAATGACACTGAGAGGACCAGACATTATTTTACATAAAATGAACATCAGTAACTAAATAACTTGTTCTAGTACTTTCTCTGAAGGATCAATTGGACATTTTATGTCTAAGTCTCAAATGAGATATTTGAACTTATACAAAGGTACTTTATCCACTGTTATAGTAAGTAAGAGTAAAATCAGCTGGAAGGCATCTGGGGAGTGAAGAAAAGGAGGAATCACCAATACATAGCCATGGTACAACATCCTTCAATGAACAAATTAACTGATCCACAATCCAGCCCGTTCGATTGCTGGATTCAGTAGACTGAGCTCAAGGGAAAAACTCTTCCATACTCCACTCCAGTAGGTGGTGGTATTGTTCCAACATGTTGGTATTTCACTAAGCATGAACATGAGGAACATACAAACATACAGCCCAATAACAGCTCCAACCGAGGTCCGCTTCATGCTTTTATTTGATTTTATTTGTTTTCTGATGAGTGTGTGTGTTCAGAGTAGACCTGGATGATGAAGAAAAACTATTCTTCATATATTACCCCAACCTGTTTCATAAAAGCTCTGCTTGTGGAATAGAAATATCATTTTGAATGATTTCCTATAATTGACAGCAGGTTTGTGGTACATCCAGGTCTCCAGTGTTGTTTTAATGTTATTGTCCTTCATTGTTACATTATTCTGTGGAATTTATTTATGTAACATTTAACCGTTTATATACGCATTAACTGTTGTTGTGTGGTCGTGTAAAGCCTTTGGAGACACTGTGTTTGATACTGGACGACACAAATAAACTTGAATTGATGAACTGGAAACTGGTTCAAACTTGTCAAACATTTTTATGTTTGTAGTAATAATTCTATAAGACAATAGTAATTTAGCATTTTTTCCCAGAATTTCGTTCTTTTTTATCTTGTAAAATTGTCACATATTGTAGTTGTTTAACCCCTTGAACACTGGCACATTGATTGACACTTTGAGGCAAACAGTTCAGGGTTATTTAACAGATTCTGGATAAATGTAATGGGCCTGTTCACATAAGCAACCTATTACTAATCAAGTGTACCTTTTGGGAAAGTTATAAAGAACATAACTGCTGGGAAAACCAGATTTTTTTTAAATCACCTAAAACCTGTAGTAGCCATTACTTTCTCGAATCTATGACGTTGTTAATTTTCCTTAAAATTCTAGATGTGTTAGGTATCATTGTGAACAGATTTACCCACAGTGCATCATGCACCCTCTGCTTTATTGACACCCAGGACCTTCGCCCACTTGCCTCCTTGTACTTGCCGGCAATGTCAGTAGAGGAAATCCAAAGTAAAAAATACTGAAACAAACCAGCAGCAGAGCAGATAAACACACACAAAATAGCTAAACACACTCTGATGGGCAAAATGAGAGAAAGAGAGAGACAAAGAGGTTTTAAAGGTTCCAATGTCTTACGTCCAAAGTAGAATCTCACACTGACCTTCAAATTTTAATTCCGTGAAAAGAGCTCAGCGCAGATTCAGATGAATCCAGTTTAATACAATGCAGGCTTAAGTGTTACATGTAACAATGTCTATTCTGACGACAGCAGTCATATGAGAAGCTCCGTGACTTTGTTGATTTTTGCTCATAGCTCTGTAGCCCTTGAGTCATCATCATTGTTTATTATCTCCCTATGTTTTCTAAATGCGTCATACATGTCTCACTGTCATTCAGTCTGCATTACTGGTTCCAATTTCCCCTCCTACACGTTCAGTCAGAAGCTACTCATATGAGTCAATGACGTTTAGTCGAGTGTGCTGCTGGTGTCGGATGACGACCTACAGGGGGCAGCAGATTACAGTTTTGTGTCAAAATAAGGTGATTTCAAAATAAAGGTATTTCTGGATGAGCTCTATGGAAACACCTTCACGCACTTTTTAAACCGTAAAGTGTAACAATTCAAACTTTAAATGTGAATGTTAAATGATATGTTCTACAAATCTTGCTCAAAGAAACATAATTAATAAAAATGAACATTAAATGAATATTTAACAAAAATCCACAAAATCCACAGTTCAGATGATAGATAACTCCTTTTTATTTATCTGGCAAAATAATAAAAAGGGAAGCATTTGGAAAGAGTGTCAAAGATAATAATCAGGAAATACAAAAATATAGATAAAAGAATTCTAACAGCTGTTTTGATTTCTTTCCTCTCTCTCACTTTCCAAATGAAAAAAGGCTATTAGTCTTTGGATCAACATATAATAATATGGACTGTATACTTATAAGACATCTTTTACACAGTATGCATAAATCCATGTCCAACCCCCTCAAGTAACCACTGTCCGACATTGTCCTTCCATCAGTTGGCAAATCAATCCCC
>OMNV01008119.1:23878-37010 GCA_900303265.1 Brotula barbata | reverse complement strand
ATTATTATTATTATTATTATTATTGTGTAATTTTATATTATTATTATTATTATTATTATTATTATTATTACTATTATTATTATTATTATTATTATTTTAGAAAAGGAGGAGAGAGCATTATTAAACTTTATCTTTATAAAGGTTTGTGTGTTTGTCTCTCTCATACCTGGGTATCTCCAATATGCAGTGTCCCTCCAGGTCCAGTAAAGAACAGGAGCCTGCTGGCCCAGATGTGGTCCAAGAAATCTAATATAATCTTCTGGTTCTCCTCCGCTCCAATGAAGCGATTCCATTTATCCGTTTTTAGCCGCAGCACACAGAAGACTTGCTCCCGAAGGAAATCCACCCTCTCGTCTGACAGCACCATCCCAGTTTTAAGAGAAGGCTCCTGGCCCATCAGCATTCCCATAGCCCCTCCACTGCTTGAGGCTCGGAAGCTGCTGCTGCTGCTGGTGGCTTCAGCCATGAGTCAAATGGAGAGAGGGACTATATACCTCTCAAACTTACCCCACTTACTTCAAGATTCACTACTACAAGATATGAGCCGATAAATGAATCCTCAATGATTCACAAAGAGATCATTCTGCTGCTAACTCAGGCAGTACATTGCAGCATCTAAATTATATGTTCCTCCTCTGCTCTCCAGTTCTGAGAGGAACAGGAAAGATGATACACATCGTGATGGACAGCTTCACCTGTCACTATGACAACCTGGTATGAGCTCAGGCTGGCTTCATTATCTTGGAAGGTGGCTATTTGTGTAGTCTGTATGCCCTGCAACCCTATCCTGTAATCTGAGCCTTCAGATGAGGCTTGACCACAGCGACACCTCCAGGACAGGTGATGACACGATGGCTCTAATGTGATGATTACTGATGATTAAATATGGAATGAACATAATAATGTTCACTGTTTGATAATAAATACAAAGACTGGTAATTTTTGTACTCAGTTGGCAGCACCATTCCTTATTTTGTCTCTATATGTGTGCCTGTGGATAGTATAACGGCGTTCACGGAGCATCACAGAGGGTAAACATTTCTCTGAAAATTAATCTGGATATACAGCTCGGGTGGATTGGAGTATCTAAATTACCCATAGGTGTGAATGGGAGAGTGTTTGTCCTGTCTCTATGTGTCAGGCATGTGACAGACTGGTGACCTGTTCAGGGTGTGCCTTGCGTCACCCAATCCCAATGACCCCTGGAATAGGCTCCAGCCCCCCCGCCCGCGACCCTGACATGGATAAGCGCTACAGACAATGGATGGACGACAGTCTAGAGCGGTTTCTCTTCTACTGATTTACGCAGCGTGTATCAGAACCACATGGGGGCAGTGTGGTACAATGCTTCTAAGAGCATCTCTTTACTGTAATCCAATGTGACCCTAGCCATGACATCCAATTACACATGTTATGCCATTTATGTAAAAACATTGAAAAATAGGACATTTTCTCTAACTGTGTTACTTAAAATACCACAGCAATGATTACCCTTTTAAAAGATCAGCCTCAATCTCAGTTCAACTTTAATGCAACATGTAATTGCGCCCTTGTATAAAACGGGCGAACTGGAGAAGGCAGGGCATGTCTTGGAGGGTACTGCTTGCCTTGTGGTCATACCTTTGATCTATAATAAGGTTTAGGCAATGCCTGAAGCCACTGTATATTCTGTGGTCAAGACCCTTTCAGTTAATGTTCCACTGTACAGTTGATGGTATTTATTTTTTGACCTGTAGAGGTTTATGTCTTAATGTTTAAAAGCAGCAGTCAACATTCACCAACAGGGAAAATCTTTATTGTTCACAACATGGCTATACCGGCCAGCACTCCATGGAAGTCATCCAAAGGATTTCGTCCTTTCCATAATCTGTAATTCCATGTCTCACTCTGTTTGAATGAAAGTGTGTGTGTTGATGTGCATGCTCTTCACTCATATTCATATTGTGTGTTTGTTTGTGTACTCTTCATTCGTGTGCATATCATTCTGCTTGAATATATATGCAACTCCTCCGAGTGTTGTGTATGTAATAATGTACAGTATCCATAAAACCATATGAATGCATTGCTGTAGGGTTGTGTGCACAAGTGTGTATTTCTACTGTACAGTCTGTCCAGAGCTCAAGGCTAGTGGACGTTGTCCCCTGGGTGTCTCCACACACTGTGTCTAAGCCCATTTGAGCCTGCTGACAGCGGGAGCATGACTGCCCATCTCTCTGACCTCGTGCCCAATGTCAGATCTGTTCCATAGGGATGGAGGAATGGTGGATAGGAAGGAATAGTGGCCAAAAAAACAAATAGGAGGACAATGGGGGGACAGGAAGAGCAGGAGAGTGCCAATGGAGAAGATGGAGGGGGAAAAGAGATGGTGCATGGGGTGGAGAATGGGGAGGCTAGGAGGCTCTCAGCATACAGATGAGAAAGAGAGAGAGAGAGGGAAGAGAAGGAAACATGTTGAAGAGCAACAATAGAATAGAGTTATACACTCGGTCAGCTATTGGTGAATATAAATAAAGTAGATAAATATTCCACTTGAGTTCTAAATCGAGCCCTTGCTGAGTAATGGAAACACACACAGAGTAAAAAGGAAATTGAAAAATGTATCCACCCAGCTCTTCATTGTAACTGACTCAACAAATATCCCCAATGTAGCCTAGCAAAGCACTCCTCATCCTCACGGCAATGCAGTTTTAACCTGAGGAATCGACCTCCTTCCTCCTCCTCTGTTTCTCAACCTGTCCTCTTTGCTCTCTCCATTTGTGGTTGCCATGACTACGTGTTGCTTGACAATCGCACCGCTGCTCTCGCATCTGGAGCTTCATATTCGCTCTGCCCATCCACTCCTCAACTCGTGTCACCTTCCTCTGTCCTCAGTCAAAGCAAGAAATCACATGTAGATGAACTTGTGGTCATTCGCTTTTCCTTTCTGTATCAGTCATCACGCACAAACACACACAAATCACAATGACCATCGTTTCCTCCGGCAGTGGGTGGTTCAAGAAACTCTTGACTGCTACACTTGCCGTGGCCTTCCAGATAATGGTAGATTCGTGTAGTTCTGAAATAGTCGGACTCAGGGGAGAGATGGAAGAAAAAAGTGGAGGAAAAAGATGAGAAATGATACTAGGGAGAGAAAAGTAAAGAGAAAAATGTCATCAGGGACAGAGAGTGATTGAGAAGGTGACAGTGGCAGCAAATGCATACATGCACAGACAAGCATGCACCCAACCATTCAAGCACACACACACACGGAGCCGTACACTCAGATCATTTCAAAGCTCCCCTCCTGTTGCTGGCTGGCTTTCCACGAATGTATGTGCTCGTATATGTGTTTGTGTGTGTGTCCAGATGGCGCTGACCAGCCGTCCCTCCCAAGGTGGATGAAGTAAATGGAGCGATTACAGTAATGACCGACACACACATCTGTTTCACATGTCTACATGCTTGCCAGCTCCTCTGTGCAGAGACACACACAGGCACACAACTGGCTGAGATCCCTGGAGCTGACAGATACAAACCAATACTATTATCATGTGCATTTTCCTGGTGTTTATACCATAATATTGCAGGATCTGAAAGTGGAGAGCAAATATGGATGCGCTTATAGATACATGGAAGCACAGATATTTCCCAGAGCAGCAATTGAACTCCTTAAGGTCATTGTGCTTCCCGTGTTTTTCTGTCCTTAACAAATTCTTTTCAAAGTTCTGCTCACTCCAAATGCTTTCTATTATCACCCCAGTTGGATCATTTCAAACTTGTCCCCTCGGCCGCTCCTCTCCATCTGTATCTCTTCATCTCAGGTATATTTCTCCAACCACAATCAAGAGTCAAAAAGGGGGCAATTGGGCCAGGCAACGAGGCAGACTGCTTCTTTGTGGGGAGAAGTGTCACCAGCAAGCTCTTCCTTATCGGAAATCGCCTTTGTTCTGGAAAGGTCTTCCTCCCCTGCATGGACTCAGTGATATTTGAGAATCGAGTCTATACACACTGGAAAGGGTTAGAGAGCATGGCAAATCCCAGGGTGTGTATGTGTGTGCGTGTGGGCATGCACTTTAAGGGGACCTCAGCAAGCCGTGTCCAGAATTGCTAAGTCTATGCTGACCACATCCAGGATGTTGTTCACCACTATGTGTAAGAGAACACCCTTATTTCACTGGCAAAGTGCTGCAGTGCCCCCTCCAAAATCTGCAGATACAGGCTTTTCTGTTTAAAAAAAGACAGCATTGTTCTGTGCTGTGATAAGACACAGCAGACACAGGTAGTTTCCTCTTACAGCAAGTTCACCTGGGCTGCTGGGCTTGCTCTCCAGAGGCTCATTAAGCTTTGCTGAGACAAAGAGATGCGCTGGAATTCAAAGTTATACACAAAGGCTCATCTCTACAGGGGGGTGGGGGTTTGTATTAGTGGAGAGTTACATATTGCTCCTGTAGATGGGGCTGTTTCTCTATCCGCTTCTGGAGCACGTCTTCGGGATGCTCTTATACAAATTCCTTGCCCTCCCTCCATCCCCCTTTGCTTATGAAATCCCACTTCTGCTCTGGAGAGATGTATTATGTGTGTTCCTTGTCAATATCTGAATTGGATTTGGCATAACTCCACCGTATGCATACGGTAAACATATTATTGTAAGTAGTCACAAATACTAGCGCACACAAAGATGTGGGATAAGTTTACATATTTGCACAAACGCATACGCAGAGTGTTCCTTCGGTCTTTGAAAGTATTGTTTCTATTGATTTATCATCATCTGCTTACGTCAGTGATATTAAAGCCATAAAACAACAAAGGAGGACTCAATGCACCTGGGCCAACTCTCAGCAACTACAAATCACACAGGCCTGCATGTCAGCATGACTGACTGCTTTAAAGAACACGGAGATGATAGAAAAAGAAAGAATTTCTTGTAGCTCATCTTCGCTTTTTACATCCGAGGTGAAAAGGCGTATTAGAAGCACGCCACAGTGTAGTTAGATAAAGATTACTACCGTACTGTACCCTATATCTTTTTCATGCTCGGTGGTTTAGCCAAATGAGATGAAAGGAACAGAGCCTCTCAATAGTTCCATTAAAATCTGTCTGGGAACAAAGCAGGAAATTAGACACCATGACACACTAACAGAGGCACCATCCCCCATTCAGACAACTACATTACTTTGTCAGATTGGACACTGTCGACCACTGTGCTCAGCCATTACGTACGAATAAGTGTTAATGAAGGTTGACAGAGGGTAAATGATATACTGAGGTTTCACTGATGAGTAAAATTGTAGGGCGCAGAGTCTGATTGTCCATCATTTTGGAGCCATTCCTTCAGAATTGTTGGTGTGGAAAACAATTAGTTTAATGTTGCATTTAGGTTAACTTTGGTGGCGTCAGTTGTCCATATTAGCAGAGATGATTGTTATTGTATGTAAGGTGGACAGGATTAGCAGCTCTCAGCATCATTGGAGCTGGACAATGAACAAAGTGTCTCGCTCAAGGACACTTCAGAGGGGAGGATGCCTGGTACAGTAAGCCTGAAGTCAAGATCCATGAGTGAGGGAAGGTTAATGCTGGAGATAGGGAGGAACCTCATTATACCACATTTAAAGTGTGAGAATATTCATGTGGATGTTTAGAAAGATGGAAAGTCAGATGATGCATAAAAGCACACACACACACACACAAACAAACAAACAGATTAGTCATTGATCAGGGTTAATCTTTAATCTCTGTGTGAGAGCATGCCACGGGCGATCGATAAGTTTAATTCGGCCCAAAGTGCGTGTTTGCACGTTTCGCTCTCCTCTCCTCTCTCTCTCTTACCTCTCACTTGCATACACCCGTCAGCGATACATACACACACACACACACACACATGCACACGCACACTCATACACACACTCACACACACACATGCACTCAGTCATATTCTATCTCTGTTTCTTGAAGCCAGACAGACACACAGACATAATTAAACACACTCACATACACAGCAGCCTGATTAGGTGAGCCGCAGGGGTTAGGCCTAATGACAAACAAACTCAGCGTGCACACAAACAAGTCAGCTTCTGAGATGAAATATAGATTTTCCTCTGTCCCCAAAGCTGATGGGTATTAGGTGCACGTGTGTGTGTGTGCAATCTTGTTCTCCAGATTGTTTTGTATGGAAAGAGGAGGCACCAGGGAAAAGCATGTAAGTGATTGGATGCTGCTTTGTTACTGTTAAAGACCTGCTCTCCGGGGAAAAGGTGGGTTAAATAACTATGTTTTTTTATGATTTTGTGTGAGTGAGTGTGTGTGTGTGTGTGTGTGTGTGTGTGCTCATGCCTCAAGGTGTGTTTCTCTGATAAATGAATAGGACTGCTGTCTTGTCCCAGGGGAAATGTTTTGCTATTGTTTTTACTGATGACAAGGGCCTCAAAATTATTCAGAATTTTCCTAATGAATCTTGTGCACGCGCGTGTGTGTGCATGTGTGTGTTTTCTCCCTCATTATCTGTTTCGAATGGACGGAGTGAATTTAAGCCTTCATTGGCCCTTGGAAACCTCTTGTTACACAATGGGCCTTAACAATACTTACAGTAAAACTTGAATGCACTGGGAAGCTGGTACACACCGGGTATGTGCATAAAGTAAAGCTAAATATAGACACACATGTATTAATCTGGATTCTCTGTGATTCTAAGACATGTTAAATCCCTACCATCGCCTTGTCTCAGTGATATGCCGGCAGCACAGTAAGTAATTTGATCTCTATCAAAGTATTTCATACCATTTTATGCTAATCCAACCTTGAAATTCAACACCTTATTATATCATCAAAACTACAGTATGGAAATTGACCTGAGATGATAAAGACAGAAAACAGAAACAATAACCTTGCTGTTTCCAATGAAATGTATGCATTTTTAATCTGATCTGTTCACAACAACAACAAAAATAACAATAATAATAACAATAATAATAAATTCTCATAATTATCCTCTGTACTTTTGCAAGTATAGGTTTCAGTTTTCCCTAACGATGAATCTTCGGACTAATTGTCCTGGTGTGTTGTCAGTGTTGTGAAGTGTGTAATGTGTTGTAAGCATGTGTGTAAGTGTGTCTGTGTTAAAATGTGCTTACAGCAGGTTAAGCTAAGTGGCTGCCTGGCACTGGGATCTTTGATTATCTTTATTTATCCCTTCCACCCACTGTTTCTCTGCTGGCGCACACACCCTTCCTGCTAAAAAGCTAATCTTTTTGTGCTAATGAAAGGTATTGGGTTTCCTAACAGGCTTTTAAAGGATTGTGATGGATGGAGGGATAGACGGGACGAGGGAGGGGAAGACGGGACACGGGGAAGGAAAGAAGGGAAGGAGGTGAGGTGTCAATAAGCACATCAACCTGATCCCTTTCAGACTGCAAGGCGTGCGTATACTGTTAATGTATGCACGGGTGCGTGCATGCTCATTCACAAGCACCCACACGCGCCTTTACTCCATCATAAATCTCTCTGCAAAGCATAAAAGCAAGTCTTTTGGTGCCAATAAGCTGAGAGATGGATTGCAGGAGATGTCTCCACCTTGACCAGTGCAGTGATAAATGCCTCAGGGTATGTATGCACGCACTGCAACGTATTACATCATTTTGGAGCTATACGTCTGCAGATGGGTGCAGGACTGTTAGCAAATGTTTTTTTTTGTTACACAGATTTACTCCTGACATGACTGGAAGGATATACACCATAAAAACCTTTTTTTAAAAACCCTTTTAAGACAAAGTACACGTTAAAGAAATTAAACCCATTACTTGTCCATGATACTGCGATTCACATGATTTACTGTATGTCCCCAATTATTTGAAGATAAGTCAGAATAAAGGATCATTTTATAAACTCACCAATCTCTTTCTTTTTGTATTTCTTAATGTTTCCCCCCGAAACCTGCTTCCAGGTGAAGCAGTCAGCGGTTGCCGTGGGGATCCTGCTCTCTCATGATCTTTCCCTCTTTCTAATAAAGCTGATAATCATTTGTTTCCCAATCACATTAGCATGCCATTAATGAGAGGGGTAAGTCAACCATTAGAATATGATCCATAATTCATTGTTGACTCCCGTTCATTACCCAAAACTCACTCGGATGAATGTTTAATAAGTACGTGTGGTTGTGGGTGTGTGTCCTCTTCGTCTGTGCATCTCTGTTTGTCATCTGGGATATGGAGCAGTGTCAGGCTCCAATTGTTTGTGCTGATGGAAATTTACATGACGGAGCCTGTAATCTACCTTTTGCCATATTCATGAAGCAAAGTAGAAATGACGTAATCAACAACTTTAATTAAAGATATATGCAAGGGTGCATTATGCTTAGTTGTGTGTGTCTCTCCTTCTCTTGCCCTCTCCGTCTCTCTCCCTCATGAGTGAAGCAGACAGCTGTTATCAGTCGCTGACAGAATCCTCTCATCAACCCTCTCCTGCTGTCAATCATAGCATATTGTCGCCAAGTCACCATTTGAATGGTCCTCTCTCCTCCTGTTTACGTGGGCAGTCTGTGTGTGTGTGTGTGTGTGTGTGTGTGTGTGTGAATGTGCACGTTTGAATAATGTAGGTCCTCTCCTGTCCTCTCAATCAACACTGCAGGTTGATTAATACATAACAATTCCCCAAACACCTTCATCAGCTTCCCCACACTGCAAAATTATCCCCTCAATAAATAAATAGCGGTTAAATCCAGCTGGAACATCATTAACGTCCGGCTCAGAGCCAGAGAAAAGTAACTTGAAGTGGAGTGTGTGTGTGTGTAGATCCCCGTAATGAGATGCCTGTGTTTCCACCATTAGTAGTTTATTAGATAGCGCAGGTCGCTGAGGTTGGTAAAATACAGTAAGCTTAATTTGGCCATAATTTGGCACTACAGGTGCATGGGAGACTTAAGGGGGTGTCAAGGGCTTGGACAACTGGCATAGCTCCGGATGTAAATTAGTGTTGCCGTCAGTTATGGGTAAGGTGTTGGACACTGCCGTCGTGCCCTTGAACAAAGCATTTACTCATTAAATTGTTTTAGAGCTGCTGATGCTCATGAATATGGTTATGTGCTACTTGGAGTCTTCTGCAGCTTTAAATGTGCTAGTATGCTTTTATCTTATTCTTACCTTGGTGGATTTTATTCATGCTGTGGTGCTCAACCTGCCAGACATCACTTTGTTATAAGAAGAGCCTTCGGTTTTGTGAGGTTTTTGATTTAGATCACGATTTTATGATTTCAGCTGTCTAAATTCAACAGCTGTGGGAGAGAATGCAACCAGGGCCATCACGAATAATCTATCATAATTTGATTAATATTCAATTACAACCCATTGGTTAAAATGACTCCTTATTATTATTATTTTGGCAAACTGGCAAATGCAAAGACTACAGCTGACCTGGTGACAAAGCACAGCAAAGTTGTATTGCACACTTGAAGCCAACAACAACTCTTATTCTGGTCAGGGACTTTATTCTCTGCTTTGTATTTTTATGCATATTTTTTATGTGAATAGCAACTGGCCTCGTGAGAGATCCGTACATTACATTATCGTCTTTTTGCATTGCTAGATAACAGCCAAAGAAAACGTAACACGCTGCATCTTAAAGTGACAGTGGTCCATGTCTTCAACATCATATCCATGTCCAAATGCCAATTGGAATGGAAAATTTGCAATTCTACTGTCTCCTTTTGGTCCCTCTTAGAGTAAGAATCTCTGTTGGAGACATAAACACAAAGCATATACATATACAAATATTAAGTATTTGATTAAACAAATTCATCCTTAGATTAATCAATAAAAAAAAAAATCAAGTCAGTGGATTCTACAGTATATAACTGTCACTGGGCCACTATATGTGAGCATATGTGAGTCTTAAATATTTTATTTTATTTTATTTTATTTTATTTTATTTTATTTTATTTTATTTTATTTTATTTTATTTTATTTCATTTTATTGTAATATAATGCATAACGTTGTTACAACCTTTGGAGAATTTGCAACTGGCACCACTTCATGAATTATATCTACAACAAAAATCTCTGCTGCCTCTTGACAAACACGACAGAGTTTGATTATTACTTTACACAACAGGCTATGAAATAACTTGACATCATTTTGCAGTCTGGAAACTTGAAGGCTTTGTACACGCTGGCCTTTACATTACGGTGGACCACACCAGCGAGAGCCTGACATTAATCGTGATGTATGGGCTCCAATGTGCAGCTGCATAGAGAACATTATTATCATTATCATACATGATATATTGCATGGTTATGAAGGGAACATAACGTTTTACAGCAAAGTGTTCATACCAGTGCTAAAATATGAAGTCCCGTTAATATTCTGCGGGTGAAAGATAGAGACAGCCCGTTTCCTTTGTAAGTTTGACTTCAGAGACACAAACACACATGCACATGCACACGCACAATCACACACAGCATCATTTATGGCGAGCCTGTAAGTGACAGATTTTCACCGCTGCTCATGTAACCTTTTCTGTCTGGGACTATCAAAGGTCACTCCGTCAGGCCTGATTTACTAGGGGAGCATAACACAAACTTTCCCTCCCTCTCTCCCTCTCTCTCCCTCTCTCGTCTCTATCACAGCATCATCCTTTCTTTCACATTCCCTCCCTCTCCTGCCCTTTTCCTCCGTTCCGTCTCTCTCTGTCTCTCTTTTGGTTTTGGAGGGGCTGCCGCAAACTACAGAGGCGAACAGGATTTTACCCAAGCTCTTAATCATCGGAATACTCGTGTTTGTGAAGTGTGAACTGATATGACAAACGCCACGGTGAAACACAAATACACTTGACACGTCATTGTGTCGGTAATGAGAAGAACAACGTTCAAAGCAGCGCCGGGCTCCTCCATGCACAAAGCTTACAAATGATTTCTGTTACGCATGATGACGGAGGACAGGTAAGAAGATGGGCAGCAGCTCAGGCAGGAGAATCAACCTGAAAGAAGAATATCTCTGATTGAGTGAGACTCGAGACTTCTTCTTATTTTACACGCGTGTACAACAGTGCTGTGTTTTTCCTCGTAGTTGGAATTGTGGTTGTTTCATCTTAGACATAAAGAACTCATATTAATGTCCCTGAGCACAGAGCAGAAACACAACAAACAAACAAACAAACAAACAAAAAAACAGATGCAGTGGCTTTATGACACTCACAGAGATCTGAATGTCCCCATAAAACAGCCAATGAGGCGTGTGTGTGTGTGTGTGTCGTTTACAGAAAGAAATGTGAACCTTGCTATTGACAAAGCTATAACAGTATATCTGTTTTTAAGTGACCGGGAGAAACGGAGAAATCTCATTTTATGTTGATGGAGAGCTGTTTGCACTCTGGAGGGATGGAGGGAAGTCGGATGGAGTCGATGGAGGATAAGAATAAATTAAGCGTCCCTCATCTCTCCGTGCCTTCCATTACACGGCTGCGTTTCCTTCTCTGATGTCATGCTTTCTCCGCATCTCATCTGCATCCATTTATGCCCCATTTGTCTCTTTCGTCTCCTCTCGGGTTCACGGCCATCTTGTGCCCTTCCTCTTCATCCAGGCTTGTTTACTACTCAATTTCATCACATTCTCTGGCCTGCCCTTCCTCCCCCTTTTCTCTTTCTCCTCCCCTCAGACTTTCCTCTCTCCTTTGTTATTACAGATCCGCCAATATTCACAAGGTGTGGCCGAGGCCGTCGGGCTTTTAATCTCCCTAATTAACTCAGTGCCTCGTTCGCATCCCTTGATGTGTGTTTGTGGCGGGGAAATATTGTTTTTTTTTTTTTTTTTTGGATATGCCTCAACTGTGTCACATAAAAACGCTCTCCCCCGGCTTTATTGGGAAAGAGACGTTCACTTGGCATATTGATTCATTAGTTTGATCTGTGCATGCCAAATCTGCTGCTTTTGTTTACGGTGTATTCGGAGGCAGTTTCCTTTATGGCATTGTCAGTCTGTGTGTGTGTGTGTGTGTGTGTGCTGGAGTGTGGCTGTGTGTATAACTGTCAGGAGCTAAGTGCTTTGAAGTTCATCACGCTGTGTGTTTGGAGAGAACAATAAGAAAGTAGTGAGCTCAACAATGGCTCACTTGTTGAGTGTTTTGTCTCTGACATCTGGAGCAACAACTGAATGATTCTTCCGACTGTAGGCGGTAATTTGTGCTTTGATGGTCGAGCGTGGATCTCTACAGAGTTGAGGATCGGCCCTTCAACCTCACGAAGGTGCCAGATTGAACCGGATTCTCCACTTTAGTGCCGCACTCAGTGTAAACCCAATTCAGCTTTGACCCATCTGTTGTGTTAGCATCATAGCATTAAGAATGGGCTAACGTGCACGTCCATGATGGAATGTCAGCTGTCAGTCAGGGCTGCCAGGACAGGTAAACCACTGACACACATATATGTTTGTAACTGTTATGTTAAACTCAGGTGATCAGGGTTTTTTTTAAGTCTCTTGGTTGACTGTAATAACAACATCAATAACATGAGTTCCATATTTATCATAATGCTGAAATGATCATAACATTGGAACCTAGGACCAAGAGATGATCTCCCTCTCTGGTGCCATCATATTGACAACTGAAAATGATACCGCCTACACTAGCATAATAATGATGACACAGAGGACACTGATTCAACCCATGTGACAAATGATGTCACCTTATGTTAGCTACAAATGAAACCATACAATACAATAATGTTTTTATTTTAGTTCTGTTTTGATAATAATAATAATTGAGTTTAGTTCAATAGTTCATTATAAATAGTTTTTTGTTGAATATTGTATTGTGTTCTCATCCATTTTTTCCTTCACTTCCTGTTTGTGCCTGTTTTTTGTTTTTTTTTCACTCCTATGCTTCTCCTTCACTTGAGCTGCTCTGACAGAAAAATGTCCCCAGTGTGGGTTGATTTAAGTTCATCTTGTCTTGTCTCTCATCTCATCTCATCTCATTTACTTTGCCATGGGACAGCTCTCCACGATGACGCAGGTCGGTCTGCTTTTGGCGTCAGTGCTGGATGTGTAGACGTTGAGGTGAGTGACCTGCAAATTGCTAACTGCTGCATTAAACATTTGATGTGTCGGTGTGTGAGTGTGTCTGACTGTGTGTGTGTGTGTGTGTGTGTGTGTGTGCTGGTAGAGCTAGTCA
>OMNV01008119.1:13007-23830 GCA_900303265.1 Brotula barbata | reverse complement strand
CCCCCCCCCCCCCCCTCTCTCTCTCTCTCCATGAGTTATTATCCCTCACAGTGCGAAGTAACTCTGCAAAAAGGCAATATTGCAGAGAGGCTTTATTACATCATTTAACATTTACGCTTGATAATCTATGTGGCTGTTTTCTTCAAGGCCTGTCCCATAAATAAATATCAATGCGTACATTCATTGTAATTATTATTAAGAGGGTTTGCCTTTGCCGAAGCATCCCACGAGAAAGAAAAGGACAATCCATCACTCTACTTGAGAGCCAGGTCTCCTGAGATTTATGAAACGAGCATAATGTCCTAAAATGCAAATTTGTGCTACAAGCACAAAAGGTGAGAGAAGAACATTTTTCATCCTTGAAAGAACCAAACGAAGGTGATGCAGCTAGAAACAGCATTTTAGGTGACTTTGACGTGATGCGGAGGAAAGTTTGGCTGTTGTTGCCTTCAACTTTAACTGCCTGACTTCCTGCTCTAAATTCCTCAGAAACGTCCTTGGATTTAGAATTTGGGGTTTAATTTGAAGACGTAGTGCGACATGAGGGGTTTGGCTTTTTAAATTTGTATTTTTTGAGATCAATATGCGCTGTGCTCTCTGCCACTTCTGCCGTGTTGTTATAAGGATGTACGCTGTACGCTATAATAGCCTCGCAACATAAACTTCCTCCTCCTTTAACGTTTGAACACAAAAGTACCAAGTCATTGACCGATTCCATCCAAAGTCACGATGGCCTCCATGTGCAGAGTAGCCTCGCTTTCGTTGTTCCCGCTGGACTATCAGTGCTTTGTCCTGTGCTTAAACGATTTTGCCCTTTTGAATTTTTTCAGGCTGCATGGTATTTCTCTTCTTTTGTGACAGCGTGCTCCGTGTGATATATTGTTCTGGGGTAAATAGCTACAGCATTGGCATTTATACAGAGGTGAATCAGAGGGACCTCCATTGATTCACTACGAATGAAGCAGGTGAAAGAATCGAGTTAGTTAAAAGAATCAGACTTCCCATCAGTAATCACACACACACAAACACACACACACACACGCAGAGGTATAACATTCCTAAGACTTAACTACAGCTTACATTAAACTGTGAGAGTCTCCAGAGGAAAGCTTTTGTCTGGCTTTAATCAATCACAACCTGGTTTCATTTTATAGGGTTTATGGGTTATATATTTATAGGATATCTGAGTCATGATGTATCTGATACCTCTATTCTTTGTTTTCTGTCTGTCTCTCTTCAAAGGGCACCTCTTAAGTATGATGTAGTGCCTTTAAATTGTCTTTATCCTTTCTTTCCTCAAGCCATTGCGTTTACTATCGCCTTATTCATGCAGTAAAATAAAGAAAAGTCCATTTCACAAGGCTCATTGGTTCACATCAATGCGACATGACTTAAATTAACAAAGAGGGGAATAAAATAGATCGTGAATTTTTCCCACGCGTGGATGAATTCGGGGCACTGTGTCAGTTTTGGCCGTCTAAGCTTCAGAGTAAACACCGAGTGTGGTCCAACTTCAGGGTGATGCTGTAACTCACTGAGTGACGTTTAAATATGGTTTCCTTGTCTGAACAGGATGCAGACACACAGATCCCCCAAACACTGAGGTGACTTTACCCCCTCCATCACACGTTGACACCATCTCCTCAAGGTTAATGTTGTGGTGGACATCCTTTTTCCTGTCTTTCGCCTGTCTCCATCTCTCTTTTCCCTCTCCTGTTTTCTCTATTCCAATTTCAGATCAATGACCTGGATGGCTCAAGTAAATCTTAATGCTCGCTGTGTGTGAGACAAAACTTTAGATGTTTGTGTGTGTGTGTGTGTGTATAGTGCCTGTAAAGTATTGCTCTCTCAGCACTGTTCTGCCCCTTGGGCTCCACCACACGCCTGCCTGCCTGCCTCCTGTCCAGCCACAATCAATTTTACAGTCTGACACACACACAAACACACACACTAAACGCACGACAATTGTTTTTTATTCAAATGTAAATGATTCATTTCGTAGATTAATGTAACAGTCTTTTTCAATGGTCTAAAACTGTGTATAGATAAAGTTTTGACTTATTTCACCTGTGTGATGTGGCAGCATGTTATTTTACTTTAATCTGTTAATACAATCAGATTTTTTTCTTTTGCTGCTAATCCCACTAATAGTTTTCAGAATCACGGCACTCGTTCAAGTGTGTTTTCACAAAGACTAATTCAACACACTGATTGAATCTCTCTGAATAAATGTAATCAGTATTTAATTTAATCCGGAATCATCAGCGCTAATGGTTGTTTTAAGGTAAGGCTTTTTAAAGACCTTTGGAGAGATGTTGGTAATCAATTGAAACGCACGATTGTTGTGATTACATGCACATCCGATCTCTTAATCTGATTAAGACAGATGAATATTTGACTTGTCGCATCGGTGTGGTTTTACAGTAATGAGTTCATAACCTCATTCACACATTAGCCTCCATCTGAGTGTCTGGACTCTCTCTCTCTCTCTCTCTCTCTCTGATGCGTTCAGCTCTGTCGCATTAATAGGTAAACGCATCAACAGTCACTTTTATTAGGAAAAAGCAGCAGATGGTTAAAATACAGTCGATAATACAGTTTTTGTGCACAGGGGTTTGTTCGCGTTGTGCACGTGCAGCTGCAGCATCTCGCCGCAAATTTTATGATTAGCACAATTCAAGGGTTCCCCGTGTGTAATTGTACGCTAAGTCCTAGCCGGCCTGCCTGTGTGTGTGAGCCCAGCGTGTGTCCTCCTCCCAATCAGTCCATGATTTCAGAGTAGACAGATCCTCATCACATGGAAGTGAAAGAGAGACTGATAAACTGCAAATTTGCCACATCCTGAGAGAGAGAGCGAGAGAGAGAGCGCGAGAGAGAGAGAGTGAGTGAGATCTACTGTGCTAAGATGGCATGTGCCAGGTGGTGTGAGAGAGGGTATACAGTGAGATGAGTTGAAAGGATGCATATGCGTGTGCATGTGTGTGGGAGTGGGGCTGCTATTCAGCAGGCACCTGGTGCTGACAGCTTCTCATTGAAGATCCACAAACCAATTCAGATTCAAACCCCCCCCATGCTGCTTTGAAGGACCCTGTGACAGCTCTTCCTCCTCTCCTCTCCTCTCCTCTCCTCTCCTCTCCTCTCCCGGGAATGTATGTGCATGTACAGTGTATGCATGTATGTGTGTTCATGTAGTACCCTTAAATGCCCACTGTGTACTTATCTAGGTCTGTGCGTGTGTGAGATTGTGTGTGAGAGTGTGTGTGAGTGTGTCCCATCCGTACGAGCAGCCTCTAGGGGAGCAGCAACATTAAATGCTTTGATTGTGATGTCTGTTTTCCTGTTTATCCCGTTAACAACAGTAATACATCGTTAATTATAAATGGACTGCCTTGTGTTTAATTACATGTGTTGTTCATCCAGCGCCGAACATGTAGAATTTGACAGATTACCACCAAATAAATGTCATAATTGATTTAGCTGTACTCCCCGTCAGAGACAATCAAGAGACACAGAAACTGCACGTGTGGAATACTTCAATCATTTTGTTTATTTTTTTTCCTCAAAAAGTGGAGAAAATTCAATCCAGCTGCCATTTTTTGTGTGTATTTTCTAAATAATCTGTGTTGGAGGACAAGGAGATAAAGAACGATTGAATTTCTGACAATATGATTCCTGTCCTGATTCTCCATTTCGGTATCAAGGTGTTCCTGAATTGTCCCTTATTTGTCACAGTTACTACTTCAAAGCGGCACACAGGACGAGATAACGGAGCAGATTTTTGGCACGATTACTATCAGTCCCAAGTTATATTCACAAATGTGTTTAAGATTGATCTCTTTTTTTTTGCCTGGTTCTTGTGTGTGGTTTACTGAGAGATTTCCCAGAAGCCCAGTGAGGGCCGCATAGATTTCATGCGTTCAATATTTATGATACAGTCCAACCCATCAACCTGAATTTGTGAGGTAACAAAGAGGACTGCTGAGGACGTAGTCTTTACCAGTGCTTACGGTACGTTGTTGGCAGATTGGTACGAATCTCAAGTTTTTTCTAACAAATTTGGGATACTAAAAGGACCTGCTGCTAAGTTAATTGTGTAAACTGTGCAGTGTTTAGTGTAAGATGCCATGAAAATAAATCCAAATCCTGCATCCACCATCCATTCTGTTTCCACATTTTGTTGGAATTATGAAGGAACTTTGCCTTCTTTTGTGTAAACTAACATGGGACAAAGCCCTAAGAGGCCCTAGCATTATTACATAATACAAAAAACCCCATTACATTAATTAATTTCTGTAAATTGCAATTTTTAACATAACAGCTCCTCCTGAAATACAGATCGATCATCATTTTTTCACTTGGTTTCCTGTCATTTCTGGGTATTTGGGCTCAAATTGTATAGCAAAAATGATGCAGCAGGCATGTGGGGTGTGGAAAAATGGACTCCTCACTGATTCTTTGGTGATGCTCCACTTTTGGGATGAATGCTGTAGCCTGCTAAGACAGGCGGCGATGAAAAAAACGAGACGCTGGAGAACAGGCATAAAGACGGCATCGATTTTAGCCAGGTTTGAAGCCAGCTTAGTCCCTTTTTTAGATATTATTAGGACATCGCTGCACACTATGGGCTCCGACACATTCAGTGCTGAGTGTTTTTAAATGGTCCCAGTGCGCAATAAATATCCACAGTACTCTGGATGGCAAAATGAAGAGGAGCAATTTCATCCAATTGCGTATTTTCCAGTTTTACGTGTGGCCTGTTGTTGTGGCCCAGTGATTAAGTGTTTTTGTTTTTTTTCCTTTAAATACGATACAAAGGGTAGAATGTAAGATGTAGTACAGGCTGACTCTAAGTGTAGTATAAAGTATGTCACAAGGTATTCCACCGATATGCATGTCATTAATGTGCACTACGGTGAGGTCATTAAAATCTGCCAATAAGGGGAAGAGTTCTGATTGGCTATTTGACCTTTAAAGGGTAATTGCCACTTTATAAACTAATAAAGACTCTCTGAGCCAGAAAAGAAGCCAAGCCCATTTTACTGGAAACAATAACCCCCAACAATAAAAATATGTTTCTCCATAAAAACATTGGGCAAGATATTGGAAAATGACTCTTAAAAGGAACCAAAGTGAAAACTGCAAATCTTCCTGTGTTCCATTCCTTTTTCCTTTTAAATATTTCAATCACATAAAGTCAATCTTCTGTATGTAGTAATGTGCACCATCCTTAATAATAGCCTCAGAGCTTGTTTCATTTTCCTAAAAGTTACCCCAGCAGATGCCTTTCTTCATGCTGAAAGGCTACTTCCTCAAAGCCCAATATCCAATTTATATGGCTTCTAAAAAGGGAATAGAAGATTTAAGTAAGAAACTTTATGACAATTTTACTGGCTTACACTTTAAAGGGCCCCTCTATTCAGCTGATGTTAAAGTCCGACTTTGAACAGCAGCATTTTGGAATATAGATTACTTTCAGCTCCCAGACTATTGTCGCTTCAAAGCGGCCTCAGTTCCTCTTTAGCTCCACAGCCTTAGAAATGGTTCCTTGTAAAGTGGGAATAAAAATGGAATGATTTGAGGCGGGAATCTAGAAAAGAAATTGCTTCACACCACAAAAACAAGAGGGGAGCGAGCGGATGAATGAAGGAGGAGGGGGGGACTTCAAGAAAGAGAAAGAAGACATGAGTACACCTGTCTTGATGAGGAACACCGGCTGTTATCACATCAAAGGAATGGGAAAAACGGAATATAACCGGAAAACTTCAGGGAAGCGAAGAGCGAAGCATCATAAAGCAAGGCGGCAGACAGGAGAGGCGGTTTAAAGACACCGGGATCGCTCTGCTCTGGGCAGATTTCTGGAGCTGAGTGAGTGGGCTGAGGCGGGACCCCTGGTGTGGCCCCTGGTGTGGCCCCTCGTGTGGCCCTTTAACTGTCATTGTGCCAATGCAATAAGTACCTTCTGTGTGTTTCTCCTTAAACATCCCGATGGCAAACATCATCACACTGACACCACCATCACCGCAGAGAGGAGCAGGCATCCCGAAGAGGTGATTCAACATCGTTAGTGAACATGACTGGCTGTGGGCATTAGAGACGCAACATTACACCCCGCCATGCCGGGCACTAATGGTGTGGAAAACTAGATACCATCTCTTTGCCATTCATCCCTCACTCACCGAATCCTATGAAAGAGACGAGAAGAAACCTGACAGGAGGGCAGACAGAGATGTACACCGTATTTGACAGGTGTCATGTGGGTGACGTGTACTCCGTGTGTACATGTGTATTAAGGTAAAACACGGCTACTAAAAATCTTCAGTGTTTCATTGGTGACTTACGTTCTCTTTGAGCCATCCTCTATCATCATGCATTACGCTCAGGTTGCCTACACAGAACCTCCCAGGCAGTGGGGAGACTTGCTGTCATATCTGCTCGATCTGTCTTTAATGTTTCTCCTCCCTGCCACTAGATGCAACATCTGTGAAATAGGGGAAATTGTGGAAAAATCCCATTTTCAAACAGACATCACAGCGAGGGCTCACTTATCTGTGGGGACTGATACAGGAAAGCATCCAAATGTGCATGTTCATACGCTTGTGTGAGCATATGCACCCATCCAAAAACAACTTGCCTCTGTATGCATGAGTGTGTGTGTGTGTGTGTGTGTGTGTGTGTGCATGTATGTGAAGGAGCAGGCCTGAGCAGCCCACAGTAAGCGCTCCCACATCAAGGCTATCATCATCCCATATCCTGCTATTATCGCCACTTCTGACAGCCCACTCCTGGCTAAATTAATTTCTCCTTCGTTCCAAGTGTTCTGCCGCCCTCCCCCAGTTTCTCCCTCTCGCCATCCCCACCCTGACCAACGCATTTCCCTGGCACGTCTCCTCCTCCTCCTCCTTCTCCTCCTCCTCCTCTCTCCTCTCCTCTGTTCATTCCCTTCCCTCTGTGTCTGACAATGCGAGGCCAAGCCAGATTCCTCCTCTCTTTTCTTTCATCTATACCTCCTGAGAGGTTCCGACGCCGCCACGTTACGTTTGTAGCCAGAGAGAGTCATGTTTCTAATCTTCACAGATGAAACGCGTAGAAAAATGCAAAACGATCTGGAGAGAGAGAGATGATTATTTGGGATATTTTCGGTTGCATCGGTCTCGAGAAAACCCATTCGCACATCATTTCCATTACAAAGCAAAAGACAAAGACACGGCTTCTGCAATCTACACGTTTTCTTTCTATATCTTTCAATTTCTGTCATATGCATATTGCACCAGAAGACGACACAGGCGATTTGGAAGTAACAATGGAATCATGTGAAGAAATGGAGTCCAGCTCAGACAATTAGATGCACCATCTGCCTCGTCTTTCGCCAGTCCCTCATGTAATAGGAGTAAATACCAGCCAAGTTAGTTAAGTAAATGCCACGGACCCACTCGCTTCTGTTTGGAATAATCAGCTGAATATTAATATGGCTATAATTGCTAGTATGTTTATGTGAAGAGAGTCTCCATTTTGTAATGCGTAAATGGAAGAATGGTGGCGATCGTTAGCTTGATTAAGTGAGGCCATATGCTCCGAATGCAACCAAAACACAACAACGGCACAATGAAGATCCACTCGTTTGCCTTCTGCTCACAGTACAATCCAGCACACAAGGTCTGTCTTTCTGTCTGTCTGTCTGTCTGTCTGTCTGTCTGTGTCTCTATTTTAATTCTCCTGACAAATATAAACTTGTCGAATGTCTGTTAAATTACTGAAACACATTCACAGCGTGGAATCAGACCAAGATGCTCATTTTTGCAATGATATCAGACAATTATCAAACAAAAACTGTCATGGAAACTAATTTGACTAAATTTAAACATTACAGGAAATAGAATAGTTGGAGCAAATGTATTTATTCCCAAATCTTCTGCCAATGATTTTAGCCAAAAAACAGAAATATGAACTATGAACTCTGAGTTAGATGCTCTCGATAAGTGACTAAATAAACAGACAGCTTCTGAGGCATGATCCTGGTACTTATGGGGCGGTGACTTAAATCAGCTCATCTTCAGTTGTAACGTTGTTAGCCTGAATTTATGGTTGTTGTCAAAAACAGGAAGTGCCGTTTTTCTACTGGAACATTTTAATGCCTGCACATTTATAGCTAATATGGAGACGCTAACTGATAGAGTAAATCAAAAAGAGAGAGAGGGAGGGTGAGAGATAGATCACTGACTAAGGGAACGTCGGCGTTGATTTCCAGGCAGCACCTCCACCTCCTCATGCACGGTGACATTTGATTTGACCGATTTAACATGATTTGTAAATACTGTGTTGTTTGACTTTCTTGACAACCTCTTCAACATGAATACACCCCTGTCAACGGAGGAAATCAAGCATATTTGTGCCATGACAAACAATAGGACCAAATAAAACAACTAAATGAATTATACTGTATGTATGATCGTTGTTTATATTATAACAAGTCTTATTTGTTTTGTGGTTTATGAAATTCCTTCTTCAAATGTATTTATTAGTCTGATTTTCTGATGTTTATGTGCATTTTGATGATTGTTATTATTCAACAAAAGTGCAAATGAGTATAATTACTCTGTGCATTTTTGAGTACAAAGCTATACATTGAAATTGTTTCTTATTTTTTGGGTGTTTTTGATTGGGCTTAAGTATGTGTATGCCAGGTAATGAATTCTTTTGTAGTTTTACACAAACTATACACAATTTAGCTCCAAATAGGCGTCATGATTTCTCCTCTATGAGGCTGTAAGAACTGTGTGAATTTTCTTTAAATGGAGTGGGAACAGATGAATTGATGGCCCACCAGATACTTTCATCATCTATTCTTCCTGATCCCACCCAGCTGTGCCGCAGACGTTCCCCCAGTTGAAAACCATCTCTCAGATTTAGGTTTTAAAATGTCACCTCCTCCTCCTGCATGCATCTCCTCTACCTCTCGCTCCTGTTCATCTCTGCTCCCGTTCTCCCTCCCATCTTCACTACCACACGCTGAACTGGGATGAATTAACCTTTCTGGGGAACAATGCCATTACAAGCATGGATGCATCCCGCTACGTACGTGCGTGCCTGCAGGTGTGTGTGTGTGTGTGTGTGACAGCGGCGGTGCGTGTGTGTTACGTCTGAGAGAGCCTTCCTGGGGAAAACACGGATGCAGCCTTTTGTCTTTCCTCTTGTTTCAGATTACAGTTTGTTGTATTAATGCTATGGTAATCTGCTCTCTCTCCTCCTCCTCTGGTCCCTGTGCCTCCTAAAATGGAGGAATGCTCAAAGGACCCCCATTGATCCAGGTGGCTCCAGGGGCTCCTGCTATTCAGTCACTTTCTACCGTGTCAATCATTCATGAATGCTGCAGGAGGAAAGTGGCCGCTAGGGAACGACAACAGAAATTACGCTTAAAACAAAGGGCTGGGAAGGTACAGGGGAGCCAGGCCTGTTTGTGGCGGCGTGGCGGGGGATGGGCAGCATTTCTCATAAATATAAAATCGTCTTTTGTGTTTCACTGTCTTAAAAAAAAAAAATGTTGTCATTTGTATTGTATTGTATTTTCAAAATGCTCATTCCATCATCTTGTTAGATTTCCCCCCCGGATTAATATAGTTCAGTATTAAGTCATTTAGTCTGAGTTGTATGATTTTGTAAATATTTTTGATTAATCTTCATTTGTTTAATAAAGTATGTCTTAAAAATAGAGAGTCTCGTAGCTAAATTTTCCTCGGACTACATATAGTGTTGTTAAGTGGAGGCTAGCTAAGTCAAACAAAGAATTTCAGTGTAGAGGAAATAAAGAATAAAGTAGGAAAAGCTGTGATTAATTGAAAAAAAATCATAAAAAGAATGTTGAACTAATGGACAATGGACATTTCATTTGCATTCAAATTATAGTTTTAGAGGGCTAGGCTAACTGATAGCTAGCTAGCTGGCCAACAGCTATTGGTTTGGAATGACAAAATTAAATCACTAAATAAATGTGAAAAAAACCCCACAGTAAACGACAAAAACAACAAAAAATCAATAAATAAAACACTGTATTACATTTGGATACATTTTTGGATTCATTATTTTGCTGTTTACTTTGTTGCTGTTTACAGGTGTATCTTGTGGTGTGTATCAAAACACGTCTTGTGTATTTTTGCCCATCCCTGTGCATGGCCAACTTGCTTTTCATTTCACACCTGTTTTTCACTTGACTGGCTTCATTTAAAGCACCCCAGGCTAAACATGATGCAGAATTAGGAGCAGAAATGTTATGTTTGTGCACTCACTTCAATAAGCAATTTGCCGCAAATATCAATCAATTTTTGAATGCTTTTTTTTTAATGCTCTAGTGGGAATAAGAAACAACCCCAAGAGACAGAAATGTGATTACATTTTTGACTAATTCCAACAAATATAGATGGTGTTTCCAGATAAATCACCACTTTATCCCACAGTGCACTCAGACACAGATACATATTAATGCGCCGGCACACTTACGCACACGCGCGCTCGCACACAGACACTCGTAAGCACATACAAATGACCAGTGAAAATTCCCTCTCCGTTTTGCTGACTTTATGCGTCTCTATCGCTCCTTTGTCTCCCTGCATCTCTCCATTTATTCCCTCTTTCTCCTCACCTGCAGGAGACAGCCTATGAAATATTAATTATGATGCACTATCATGACTATGTGCTTAGCGTACTGAGAAGCTGTGTGTGTGTGGGTGTTTATGCGTGTGCGTGTGTGTCTTTCTTTGGGCTTGTGTTCTGCCTGCTAATGACCCCTGTTTTGGAGACCTCTTGCCCTCTTTCTCTCTACTCTTGTCCGT
>OMNV01008119.1:0-12668 GCA_900303265.1 Brotula barbata | reverse complement strand
CCCCCACCCTTGTAATTAGCAGTGTGTGTGATTGTGCCTGAGCCAGAGATGACCTGTGTGTTAATGTGAACCACAAGGGAGACATGTGTGCTTCAACTGGTGTGTGCTGTGCCCCGTCAAGGGTCTTTGGCAGCCGTTGTGTGCTCTGACACGGCTGCGTGTGGAAGGGACCATGAAATTAGAGATATTCTGAACACAGCATGATGAGACCGACTGCAGCCCGTCTTTGAATATGATTACAGAGAAACAGTGGTGACTGACAGCTAATATTAACTGATGTATTAAGAAAGGCATTTTATAATGAACGCAGACAGCCTGCTTTGCAGAATAAAGTATAAAAGAAGCTAATATAACCAACTCCCCGCTGGCTGTAATAGAAACATTTTTAATTACTTGTTTGATCCAGAAATCCTGGCACTCCTACTTGAAGATGCTGAGCTCCTTTGGTATTTGAGGTAAGAAATCAGGGAGGATTATGAAGTGTCCTTTTCTAAGAAAGTGGTTTTGATGGCTTAACGAGTTTATTGAGGTATTGCAGGAGATATTTTTAAGAGATATTTTTTTACAGACGGCGTGGTTTCAGTCAGTCTTTCCAATTACCTTGCAGCAAACCATCACACCGTCAGCCATTATTGCCTTTATTTTAGATTTATACGCTGTGGCACTAGCTATGACATATGACAACATGTCCACACGTGAAATATTTTGGAGCACGGACAAAAGTAAATGGCCTTTTTTTTCCCCCCTAGTTACACACTTTTATCATATATGGTCCCTTTAGGGGCTCCACACAATTATCATGTGATATGACAGGTGACATTTCCTAGCAGCGGAGGCAGAGGCCCCATTAAGCCTTTCAGCTCCTCTCCTCGGTGTGACTGCATTGGACGTGGAAGATGTAGGATTGCTGCCTGCGTGGAAAAAAAAGAAAGCACACGTTCAACCTGGTGGACAGGGGAACTGCAATATATGTATGGGAAAGTGAGTAAATGTGTGTGTGTGTGCATCCATGTGTGTTTAACAGGAAGGTCCATGTTATCTTTCAATATGGATTGAAAGATTCCGATGGTGCTCCGGGTCAACTCACAGTCACAGACGTCTGGTTACTGGGGATTCATAAGTTCGTGTGTGTGTGTGTGTCGGGGGTGGGGTCATGTAAATACAGGTCATATCCGCCTCCTTCAAAGCTGTCACAGTACAAATTGTGATGTGACAGATGTCTGTATACATATGTATGAGCGTTTACATACAGTCCTGTACGTTCTGTCAGTCTGATTCTAGTTTGTTATTTTAATGTCAACACTTCATGCACATGTCAGTCTGATCTGTGTCAACCAGTATATATATTACACCAGTCAGTACATATTATATTTCACTGTTTTTATTATTTATATAGTAATAGCTGTAAGTCACCAACATGGCCTCTGATGGTCCTGCTAAGAAAGTCAACGTGTGTGAATGCCTGCACACGTTGCTGCACCCTGCATCATGTTTTGCATTTAAAACATTACGTACGTCCATATACCCTGTGGGAATGTGTGCACGTCCATTTATTTATAGACTAACCCACTAACCACAGCTACATTAAACAGTCCCATTGAGGGCTCTTAACCCTCTGTCTCCAGACACTTATGTAGGATTCATAACCTCACACAGGCCCGTGCTTTATGATGTAACCATAAAGCTCACCTTGTCAGCGTGGAGCTCTTTAGTCCGACGTTCCATTCCGTGCCTGTGCGCCGTGCCGCTGCGTGTCCACACTTGATCCCTTCGACTTTGGATCTGCTGCTGGACTCGCGAAAAAGCCGGTCAGTTCAAAGGTTTTTATAAGCCTGGGATTACTCCGGAATTTGCTGGATTGGGATGAAGAAGATCAAGCTGTGTGTGTGTGTGTGTGTGTGTGTGGGTGGGTGCATTAATAAAGCATTATCTTGGAATGTGGAAATGAAAACAACCAAACACGTTAGCCGCATATACAATGTATGCAGCAGGTAAACTAATGGTTTGTTGTTTTCACACGGTTTGTTTTGATCTTACTGAAAAGCTTAAATCAAATCCTTGAAATTAAATATTTACTTTTGATGACTTCTTTCAAAAACATGCCACACGTACGAACAACTTCAAGCGTAGCAAAGACGAATGACTTAGTGAGCACCCTCCTGCTTGTTTATTTAGTATATGTTCATTTTACTAGATATACGTATATAATATACGTCTTTGAACGTAATCTTAATTCCTACTTTCCTTTTAATTTCCATCCTTAATCAGCATAACTTTGACATTCATAACCTCAAGCTTTAGTTTTAACCATATAACCATTCATAAACAGATGTGGCTTCACACCAGATCAACACCGATGCTAATTTCTAATTATTAATCTCATTGTAGGATTATCAGGTATTTGCTTTGCAGAGAATAAACATGATATCACCTCATAGTCACATAACCTCACAGTTAATTCAATTCAATTCAATTCAATTCAATTTTATTTATATAGCGCCAACACAACACAAGTTATCTCAAGGCACTTTACAGGTAAAGCAGTTCAATATATAGAGAGCCAACATTCCCCCATGAGCAAGCACTTGGCGACAGCGGCAAGGAAAAACTCCCCTGTAATGTATTCCTATAGGCATCGTGGTCATCGCTGTCCTTTCAGCACCTCTGTTGTGGTGCTGAAAGGACAGCGATGACCACAATGCAACCAACCAAACTGTCCACATTGTCAAAGAGAATCATTATAAAAAGTACAAGAGACATTTTAATAGTTACAGTTAATGACAGTTGATTCTCTCCCACTCGAGTTTTCAGCTACTTCACAGGGAAAATGGGAAAATGGAAAGTGGGATTTGCAATGACTAAGAAAGCGGCTTGAAGCTTTAAAACCATAGAGAGGAGTTGTGTTCCCCAAAAAGCCTGGCGTGAGGATTAGCCTTAAGATGAACAGTACCTAATGTGTTCATACCTGCTCTAAACTTTGATTCAGTAAATTGCTGTTGGCTCAGCAACGGGCAGCCCTTGAGCACACACACACACCCACTATTATTACTGTACAGAGACACGGAGTTACAGAGGTGGTTGTGAGGCTGTAAACAGAGCACGCAGGGGGGCGTGTTTGTCTTTTCTCTGTGTTAACACTTGGACCCAGTAGCTGAGGAAACTGAACTCTACTACAGAGCTGTTAGAGACAGAGCAAGAGAGAGAGAGATGAGAGAGATCTCCGAGGGCGAGCGGCGGTGCTTGTTGTTAGGAGGGGCACTTTCTCTGTTCAAAGTGGAAAATAGCAAAATTCACATACACACAAACACACACACACAAACGAATACAGAGAGAAAGAGAGAGAGACTGTACAGTGTTTTATTTTGAAAGAGTTCCTCATTTGTGAGCTGTTAGAATAAATACCAGCAATGTTCCTCTCTGATCAACTTTCATATGTTTGATGCTTTTTAGCAGAAATTCCAGAAGAAGCAGAAATCATGGACTTGGGGTGTGCAGGGTCCTGACACGATAAATACAGTTGTTTTTACATGTATGTGTCTTCACGTACAAATACTTATCATTTGCCTCTACTGTGCAGATCACGGCCGTGCAGAATGCCTCCATTTCCCATGAGACTCGTGTGAACTGCCTTGCTCTAGGGCAACATAAAATACATCCTGATGTGAAACTGATTTGTGCAGATTATGACTTTGAGGATTAAGATGACACAGGGACACTTTAAGGCATACTGTGTGTTTCATGTATGTTACACACAGATTATATTCCATAAATCTGCCCATATATGGACGTATCGGATGACTTTTACGTGTAAGAACTGAACAATAACCTGCAGATAAATAGACACAATAAGAACAGAGAGAGAGAAGTATCCTCTTATTGTTCTGACTTCATTCACCATGATGTAATGACAGATTAATCATGCAGATAGACCTCAAACTAACACACATACACACAGTACACTTTGTATCTGAGTTCATGGAGGGCCAGATAAGCACAATCAATGTCAGCCAGTTATTCTCATTCTGATTCGAAGTGATTAGCTGTGCACCTGTGATCTCTGCCCTTGTTCATACGATCAGCTTTCCGATAGCTTTATACTGAACTGTGTGCGCGTGAATTGACCATGAATGTCTCTGGTGATCCAGCGGGACTTGATGAGGGAGTTTCTCAGTCTGCCTGATTAAACATCTGTGGTTGTGGCTGTTGTGTAGTGACAGATAATGAGAGAAATGAGGGCTCTGATGTAGATGTTTTGAGGCTAAATGTTTGTGTTGTGGTACAGGCGCTGCCGTCAGGGGTTTTAAACACACCGTGCAGCGATGATGCCTTTGTCCTGTGCTTTCAAGGGCACGGAGGCATTTGCAATTCTGTCTTGTTTTAGGTGTACAGGGGAAGATGATGCGATCTGAGGTGCGCTAAAAACAAACAAACAAACAAAAAAACAAAACAACTTTTACAGCAGTTACAGCACCTGAGATAGCAGAAGGTCAAAAGTTCTTCATGTTGGTGAGAGTGAGAGGAAAGTTTTTAATGCTGAGAGGTCATAAAAGGGTGTGTGTAGGAGCTGGAGAGATGAGGAGTGTTGTTTTTGCGAGAGAGAGAGAGAGAGAGAGAGAGGAATCACGGTCATTCTTCTTGTGCTCCCTCTGCCAGCGGTGATTCATGAGTGGAACACCTCTAATCTGGCTCCATATTTAATAGTTGTGTAGACCTCGCCCATCCTGCATTAGCTCCCCCGTAATGTTCCGTGAATAACTGCTTCAACAGCTCGTTCAGGTGCGAGAGAGCGTAGGAGGTGGGGTAGGCAGGATGCAGGCTCGACCAGGAGGCCAGGCGACAAGTCAGGCAGGAAGACGCTCATGAATAATGGATGGAAACAGAGGGCCCATGTTAGGCTGGAATATGAATGGCCTCCCCTGCAGTCTCTTGGCTTGATGGAGGCTCATACTTACACCTCAGAGATGTGCTCGGAATGATAACTCCCTCTTTCTAGTAGGAGCACATTACACCTGCTCTGATAACTTGTTAGAGGTCGCCGGCTGAATAATGCACATAGGTTTTTACATTTCAGCCTGCATGGCTGCATCGGATTTATTAAACTTAATCTGGATCTTTCAGCGGTCAATTTATTTGGTCTACCAGTTATTTACATAGAAAAACAACAACTAACAGGTTTGAAAAGTAAGGACCTATGTGCATCTTATGTTAAAATACGATCAATTGATGACATCACTGGGATTCATTGTAGCATGCTTAGTATAGGAACGTGAAGAAAAACATAAAATCTACACTTTATAACGACATGGACAAATCTGCCTCAGCCATACTTTAAGCTACATATTGTTAAATGTACCATATTATAACACATAATAGAAGACGTGAGTTTAATGGAGATGGTTAATATCTCATATTTATTGTACATTAAGAGGAATGTGATCAAAGAGGTCTATGTGACTTTCCCTCTTTTGCACCATGATTGGGCACATTTTGGGGAGCGGATGTCCACTGTGGAATCGGGTGAAAACAATAAAACATCTCAAGTCTTTTCATCATTCTGCGGTTGTCCAATAATCTGTAAATTAGACAAATCTGTTCACTTTCAGATAGATTCCTTGCATACAGCGCTGAAATGTGTTGGCCCCTTGAGGAGCTATGATGCATTCTTTTATGCTAATCACCAAACGACTAGAATACACATTAAATCTAAGAATCAGTCAAATGTGTGTCACGCACGTGTCACGACTCAGGCGTGGGCTTCTCTTTTTGTTCTGTTGCCTTCTGGTATGCAAAACTGCTATTAAATAAATAAATAATCACATATGTATGAATGAGGCCCGTTGACAGCCAGACGCCCAACATGGGCATCAGTATCAGTATTCAGAGAGTACCCAGACGCACAGATTGCATTTTAATGTAGATCATAAAAAGGACCTGAATTGTGTCTCTTGAGTCAATATTGCAAAAAGACACAACAACAAAGATGCACGTTCACTGTGAAGCGGCTGTGAATCTGATAGGATTGTTGTGCTGAATGTGTCATTTCCTCTGCCACTCCTGCTGATATTTTCATGCTCTGGCAGTGTAAATGTTAAGTGCTCGACCCCTTGTGATATTCCCTTACACACTGCTACAATCAGAGGGAATTATAAAGTAGACAGATTGTCAAATAAGTGAGTGGTAATGCTATGAAGATGACATTTTTGTTGAAGCTAGTCATAATGTGAAATATGTGAGACCATATTTACACACACAAACACACACATCCACACATACATATACAGTATATACAGTATATATATATATATATGATATGTATTCATGACATATTTTTAGATCAGGTTAGATTTGCTTTATTGTCTTTGCACAGAGTACGGGTATAGGTACGGGGTAACGAAATGCAAAGAAATGCAGCTGCATTTAACCAGAGTGCAAAAAAGTAGAAAAATGCTGTGTGATATAAAACATATGAGGGATATGGAAAAGTTACAGTATATACAGTATTAATGTATGTATGTAACACTATGAACTGCAATATATCATATATAACTTTTATTTAATATAAGTACAAGTATAAATAAGTTATATGAATAATATTGGTCGATAGAAGTCATGTATAGTTATGTATACATGTGTATATACAGGTGAATACATATATACGTATATATGTATATATTCACCCATATACATATACTGTATATATATAATATATATATATATATATATATATATATATATACACACACACACATATATATACTATATATATATACAGTATATATACACACACATATACAGTATATACATAAACTGTATATATGTATACATAGAGAGAGAGTCTAAAACACAAAATGTTTAGATATAAGTTGAAATAAAAGATGAGGTACAGTATGTACAGTATGTACAGTATACCGTATGTGTGTGTGTATATATAACCAGTAGTCTGTACCTGTGTGTACCTTGTACATGTTCTGTCTGCGTTTGTATGGATCAAGTCTACAGTGAAACATATGGTTGAAAATGTCCACCCCTGTGGATCACATGGTAGAGCGCATCCCACATAGTGCAGCGTCGTAGGTTTGATGGCGACCTGTGCCCTCAGCTGCGCGTCATCCCCCCTCTCTCTCCCTCTCTCTCTGCCCCTCTCTGTCTCTCTACTGTACCTATCATAATAAAGCAGACATGTCCCAAAAATAAAAATTGATTTGAATTTGAAGTCTTGTATGATTTGTTTAAACCCGATAGCAGCGGGTTAATCCTGGCCCATGTACAGTATATGTTCAATAAAGGCCACACACACACGCTGTGAATAATCATCAAACCTTCCTTCAGCAGTTTGACCAGAAACTACTCAAAGGAAAATCATCAAATGAGCAAACCTTGGCACAAGCAGCTCAACAAGTTAAGCTGGATGGTAAGTTTGTCTGCTGACTTATGGGTATTTATTGTGAACGTTGGTAAATCATCAGGTAGTAACTGCCTCAAACTCATCATGAATCACTAGCCAAGTGTTTACTGTGTGTACGTGTGCGGTTTTGAGTGATGTGGACTGAATCATTACTTTTCCCATTTAGTGACGCTAGACAGACATTTAACGCTGCCAGAGTTACAGCTGTAAAAGTAAAAGAGTGGTGTTGCAGCAGCATGCTTAATTTAACGGTACAAATGTCCTAAAACTGCCAATTCTGAAAACATTTGGAGAAACACACCATTTGATGAGTTCCATGAAATGGTGAAAATGGATCTGCCTCCCACACTAAAATAATCCAGTTTGCCGGCGCAGAAATATAATTTTTGCTGTCAAAAGAGGCTGAATGGTTCATTGAGAGTGTGATTTCAGCCATTGTGCCTCGAAATTTTCAACCCCTCTGCATAACCAAATCTTTGCTGGAGAGTCAACGTTCTCTCAAGGCTCTCTAAAAAAGGATTTTTGTCATTTAATATGTTCATGTTATAATCTCATTTTAGGGAGTATTTTGAAGCATTTGCATCGCTTTAGTGGGATAAACAAAGCTTGACTTCTACACGATGTTGCAGAACGGCTCATCACACTGAATGAAAACATTACTTTTTATGTCTCTTTGGAGTCATATTTGGGCAATTTTGCCAACTTTTCCTGGAAATTATGTTTAAACCAGGACTGACTTTGTTTTTTTCTTCATAAATTGGAGCATGTAGAGATATTTGACACTCATTCACCAGGTCTGTCGGTTTATGCTTCCTGATTGTGATTATGTTCCACTAAGGACCTGATAAGTGATATAATATTGCCACAAATGACAAAATTTGGGTCAATGACTCAGTTCGGATGTAATCTTTCCACACAAAGCCAATGTGTTCTGATTGGTCGGTGAAATCAGGACCATGAATTTGCAGCATCCCTGCACTGTGAAACATGGATGCTGGTAAAACGCTTGCTGACTAACTTGGTACTTTGGGGGCGTGTCTAACCAAGGGTCTGATGAATAAAAATATGTCACATGATCGTATAAATATGGAAGTAAAGGTGATCAAAAACTAAATGAAAGGCAGGAAACCTCGATCTTTGACGAGCTTTGACAAAATAAGAAAAATCATTATTGATGGCGAGTCACACATACAATCCACTGAACTTTTATCAATGATGTCATGATGATAAGATCTGATTTTTCTTTTTTTATGTGGCTCAGATTTACAAAGTCATACTCTGTAAAGGGATCAAGCAAGAGCCTGATCCCTTTTCTTTGGCAGGTATACACACACACACACACACACACACACACACACATACACATACAAGGATTAGGTTTACGGTCAAAAGCCCCTGATTACAATGTTTTTAACTCTGCAAGCCAACTGCAGGGGGCTTATCAAACACGCACATGTGCACACGTTTTTTTTTTTTCTTTTTTACTGCTTGTGAACTGCAAAGTGTTATTAAAAATTGATCTCGGAGCGGTTGTGTGTTGCCGCTTCGCTGAAGAATTGAAGTTTTCATTAACTCTTTGCCACGCACCGCTGTGTCTCAGATGGCTCCACACGTACATTTGAACACGCTCGCCCATACGCGACACTTGTGCGAGAACTAGCTTGATATGCAAGAATGGAGCGAGACACAGAGGAAGAATGGAAAAGGGAGAAAGGAAAGAGCGAGAGAGAGAAAATGATGGTGTGATGGTGATGGCTTTGAGCACAAGAAAATCACGCGGGATGAGTCGGGACGGAGTGGAAACATTCCCTGGCCATCAGATGATTGCTTGATGATGGCGGTTTAGGCACAGATAGACAGCATGTGACAGTTTACACCTCTCTCTCTCTCTCCCTCTCTCTGCATTTCACTCCCCTTGCTTTCTTACTTCTCTTTCATCTTCTCAAACACAAATCATTACTGCTATCTCCCTCCGTCATTTTTCCTTCTGTCACCCTCCCCGCCTCGGTCCCGTCTCCGTCCCCGCCGTGATGGCTGTCTGCGATCGCAAAAGGTTTTCCTTTTCCTTTTTCCATCACGCCTTTTTTTTTTTTTTTTTTCTATTCCAAAGCTATGATTGTGTACAAACAAGACATGAGCAGTAGAAATTGAATTCTGCTTGAATGATTTATTCCATCTTTACCCTTAGTCACTTCTTATGTCTTGGCTAAGACAGCGCTGATTGAAATTCAAGTCATTGCTTCACAACCTGTCAAGTGTCCCTGAAAATCTCATTGAGAGTGGAGGGCAGATGAAGACAAAATGAAAGAGAGATAAGGGAAACGGAGAAACAGGGAAAATGAGAAGTGAGAGCAGCCTGTCTGTCTGTCCGTCCGTCTGTCTGTCCCCCTTCAGAGTAATGACCTCCCTGCTTGATCAATGCACCTCCGAGCAGAGTCGTTCACCTTTTCCCGGCACTGTCATTGCCTCCATTTCTCTCTTTCTTCTCCCCTTCGTCCCTCCCCTTCTCCACGTGTCTCTTCTCTGTGCAACCATTCCATCTGTCTTCCATTCTTTCTCCCATTTATTTTCTGTCCACCAGGCCACATCTCACTATCTGTAATTTTCTTCCATCTGTGCCTCTTTCTCTAATTGAGGCTCTACCTCCTGCCGTAGCCGAAAGGAAATTTACAGTTTCTCAGAGAACTCAAAATATTCTTTATAAATGAAGAGTTAACGTTTTTGTTCCTTTTTTCTTTTTTTTTGTACCCCTGTGTGAGCACTTGTGTACTTAGACTGTTGTTGTTATAAGAGTTAATGACTACACAACTGCTGGCGTTAGACAATCAGAACAGAATAGTTTTGTAAAATACAAGCAAAAAAATGGCTCGTTTTGATTACGGATATGGAAATCGGTACATTTGAGCGATCAAACGGGAACAAAACAACCCTGTTCAACAAGTCATTGCCCAACAACCATCAGCCAGGAACCCACCGTTCAGCCCCCTATTGTTTCCAGATTACAATTCTGGATCATGACTTAACGCCCGCTCTCAGATCTCCCCTATAAAACAGCTTAAACAGGCAAAATAAGCTCCATCATAAGGACACGCCATACTCCTGCGAGATTTCACAGCGTGTGTTTGATTTTGATCTGATTAGGAGATTATGAAAGGGCTGTTGGAAGTCTTTTGGTTTGTATTATTGTTGCACGGTGATCTGTGGTGCTGGCTGCATGCTGCATTAGAGCCGTCGCTTATCTCCAAAGCCAAGGGCGTGGGAAAATCAACCTCCAGTTGAATTACAGTTGGAGTGGAGGAGTCAAATGATATCAGCGCTCACCGTATCTCAGAAAGTTCTCCCCACACACACACACACACACACACACGCTGTGAAGGGCATTGAGGGTAACTTGAGAATTTGTCCTTGTAACAACTTCTGTTGCATCCTGGGTGTATGATGTGCAAGAGCAACAACCGAGCACACAGGCAGGATTTCTCTCTCTACGTTTTATTTCCCGGCAAAATATTCACAATAATGACTTATCAATGAGAAAAAAACTTAAAAAAAATCTATCCTCCTTCAAAGTATTCGCACTTGGTTACCTTGCCTGAAAACTTTAGATATTTTATAAGTTTTATGGCATTTAATACGCCTACGTTGTGAAGCAGCGAGCTCATAAATATTCCATTTGATTTTAATTTCACAGAGTGTGAAGTGCCATTTAGTGTGTTTTGTACACAGATGAAGGAGCACACTTTCTAATGTTCGGGACTTGTTTTCTTCAGTGAACAAAGCTTTCCCAAGTCTTTTCCATCTCTGGTAAGAGAGAGATGGAAATCACCCAGAGGAGAGGCCCTGGCATTCTAAGATAATAGGATCTGGGCTTTTCTCTGTGCTGGTCTTTGGTCTTCACAAGAGCCAAACCTGCCACACTAAACACTTCTGCCTTCTTCCCTCATGAAATATGGATTTGTGTACAGGCGAGCACAAATGCTAATCATCGTGCCAGCCCGTAAGTGTGTGTGTGTACGCGCATGTGTCTGCACGTGTATGTGGAAATTTTGCAGGGCCGAATTAGATTTGGGTTCCGAGGCGAGAAAGGGAAGAGACGCATGGTGGAATTTAGCTATGAGGCTCATAAATAGTTTAGCCACCCCGAGCAGATTCATCAAGTAGCGTGAGGGATAAATCATATTCCTGCGCTCTCCACTCCTCCTCCTCCTCCTCCCCAATCCTCCGCTTCTCTCATCTTGAAGAGGGGGATTGAATAAAAGATGCTGGATGGTAATCCTCAATCTTACCAAAACCTAATACCTGTCTAAACTCACACTCTGATCTCAGATATGAGCTGGTTGCGTACTCGAACCTCGTACCGCACGCACGTTTACACCTCCGCGTATGTTTACATATCAGGATACCATACAAACCAGATCAGTGCTCCCTCTGGCCGTGTGTATCTAAGGCAGGAGGAGGAATCAGATAACATTGACAGTAATGAAAAGCGTCTTCAGCGCGCAGGTTAATACACCGCAGAGCCTCCGATACACATTTAAACAAATACACCGCCTTCAAAAAGCCACGTCCAAGTCTGAACGGTGACACGTCGGAGCAGAGCGCTCCAATCGATGGTGATGTGTTGCTTTGGATCAGCCAGCGACGTGACAAATATCCTCGTGAGCAGCCGTGAGCAACAATTTCCAAGAAATTGGACGGCCCCGAGGTGCTTTAAGCACCAGTGTTATTTGGCTGCTGTTTTCCCCTCATGGCCATCTATGAAGGATGAACCTCTCCATATATCATCTCTGTCGCGTTGGATAGAGCCCAAGCTCCATCACCATAGCAATGGGCGTTTAGTCTGCACCCCAAGAGACATAGTCATTCCACAGATTGCCTGGAAGAATGGCTGTGTGTGATTTTGAGTCTTCTAAAGTGCGTGTGTGTGTGTGTGTGTGATCGTGTGTGTGTGTGTGTGTGTACGTGCGGTCCTTTAGGTGTCGCCTCCATTTGTTGGCATGAATTATAGATCAGGGTTGCTATGGGATCTACAATAAAGTCTGAAGAGTCTCCTGGTCACACACCTGAGCCCTCTCCTCTCCTCCTGTCTCATCTCGTGTTGTCTTGTCTCCTCTCCCCTCATTTCTTCTTGTCTCCTCTCCTCTTACCTAAGATTCCACCTCACCCCTTCATTCCTTCCTTCCTTCCTCCTTCTCTCTCTCTCTCTCTCTCTCTCCCTCTCTCTCCTCAGAGACTCCCCTCGGAAGCCTCCAAGCCCTTTGCTCCT
>OMNV01008118.1:0-11901 GCA_900303265.1 Brotula barbata | reverse complement strand
TATAATAAGTATTTAGACCTTGCGACAGTCTTCAGATTAGCAAAATTATAATCTCGGCCAACACTCCATGTCTTCGAAGATAAATGCCGTCCACGGTTTGCATGAGGAAAAGCAGTTACCAATCACTTCAATGAAACTTTTCATGCTAACCAGAACCAAACTCACACTACATTTGTTTGATTTTTACCAAGATCGCACAAAAATCAAAGGATTTCAATCTTATGTCCATCACCTATTTTAGAATTCATTCCATAACGAGAAACAATCCTGGTTAGACAAAAGAAGCAAAGGCGAATCACTGCAAATACATAATTTACACAGCATATGCACACATCCATACATCCATACATTATAATACAAGATCCACCAGGTCATAAAATACTTACAGAGGTGTCTCTGCATGCATTAACACATTTACATGTGTGACAGTTTCTGTGGCATTTGAAAAATAATTGTTACTGCCTTAATCTGTTTCAAAATTTTATTTTATTTACCGTACATGTTAACTTTTCAGGATATTTCCCAGTATGTTTTTATGAGTACACATACTTGTAATCCAGCAAGAATTGTTGCAGAAAATATTCGTTATTGTGGTAATCTTAAATTTTGAATACCATGTCCGCCACAGATATATGTAACCTGTAAATCCTAGTCTACGCTCTACGCTCTGTCCTTTACCCATGTTGCACATGTTTGCCTGATTGAACGTGATAATGAATTATATTGACCTGCTGTCTTCATCCGCTGCTCCTCATCGACTGACATCTGCAGTTGATGATTCCGACCTGAGACTTTGAGCATGACCGAGCTTTCAAATCAGCAGCTGTTTGGCTGTCCGGGCTTTCATTTCATTGCCTTCCACCATGCAACCATCATTTTGTTGTTTCACCAAGGCAATTCTAGTTAGTCCATCCGGAGTCAACTGTTCTTTATTGATGTATTCCACGTCTCTTTAAAATTTACTCATCAATATCCTGATTGCTGGAAAGTCCCTTTGAGGGCGTATATTTCCTGGTAACCAGAGGATCTCAGAGGATCACTTCCCTGCACACTGTTCCTCTTCTAAGACAAATACAAATTTGAAAGAATATGAAATATTCACAGCATATTGAAATATTAAGAACGCTGTACCCCCAGCAGTCAAGGTCCCGTGGCTTGTTATGCCTCAGCGTGTCTTCGTTCAAGGCCAATAAAGGGTGTGAATTTATGTGAATTCTGTTTGATATCAGACGTAGTCCTGGTGAGCGGACTTATCAAAGATTAGATCTTTGTATAAAACAATTGTGCCGTGTGCTTAAACTATCCTCACGTGACGGCGTCACCACTGACCATCAAACAGTGTCAATAAATATCATCTTGCATCAGAAGGTCTACATTTATCACATTTCAATTAATAGTTAAAGGGACAAAAGCACGCGGGGCTTCAAGGTTTCTCTTACCGCGTTTGAAATCGAGAGCTCCTTTCACAGACATATTGTTACGTGACCAGCGTCGCCTAAAGCCTCTTGATTGGACATCTTAACCGTCCTCCAATGCTTCAGAGATTCTGGTGGTTTGATAGCATACCGAGCATGAAACACAAAATGGATCTATTGCAAATTGTGTTTGTTTTTTTGTTTTTTCATCGGTAGGAGAGTGAAATTGATCAACACAGAGGGGAGTGCAAGTGGTTGTGACAGTGGTAGCAAATGATTACCTTGTGTTTGGTCACACTTTGTTTTTATATCTCCTGATATAAAGCCATCATAGTTTCTATACTCCTATTGATCTGCTATCATTGGTTTGAAGAGTGGGAGGCTCTTAAGACCTCAGTAAGTCTTTGTAATTATTTTATTTATGAGGTTGGGTACTCATTGTCCTGCAAACATCTTGCTTATGGTACTAAAACATCATTGATGTGGCGGAATCGCTGCACCATCGTTCACGACAGTGATAATTTGGGAACACTCCAGGAAGATGCCTCTGATTCACAGAATGCCAGAGGCACAGCTGTCGGCTGGCTATGCATTCATCAATCATGCTGTATACTCAGCTTTGCTATTTTCATCAATACGCTTTGTTTGTTGTTTGTCACACAAGTGATTAAAAGATGAGACATTTTCATATTCTATTCATTGTGTTGTTGGACCCAAACAGTTTAATTCCCAGTAATATTTCTTCATACAAAACCAACAAATTCTTCCAGCTTTATTTTTGAAAATTACAGAGGAGTGTTATTCACATGAATATGCTCAAAACACTGTCACAACATCACTCGTAATCTATAGGCCGATTTATTTAACAAGACATAAGTGAACTTGTTGGATGCCAGGTTCGAGGTGAGGTGAGGTGAGGAGACCAAATAATGGAGTCATTAAGATGGAGACTCTCAGATATGTAGTTAAAAATATGGCTGCACGGTGTCTTCTGCCGACCAGCCACTTTATAACAGAGGATCTAAAGTTGTCTGCAATTCTTCTGGTGTGAATAAGACCAAATGTTCCGTGCTAAATTCCTGAACTGGAGATGTTCACTCGTCCATTGTTTTGTTTTTTTTGTTAGCCACTTCAGATCAAGTATAATAGCTAAGACAGATTAACTGATTTCCAAGCGCAGATGGGCAAACCACATCTTAATGTTAATCCTGGAGCTCGAAACAGGATGGAACAGCTTTGTGATGTAAAGCGACCCCTTGGGGAGGCTCTCGTTAGTCTCAGTACTGACTATGTGCCATTTACCTCAGAGGAAGATCAGACAATGGGCCTCATTCATCAACCGTGCTTACAAACAAAGTTGATTGCGTTCTGCATTAATGAACAAATCTGTGATTGACGGCTATAATTTCCCAATTAACATAATGGAAGCATCTAGCTGTAGACATTATAGTTAGTTTAATAGAAAAACGTCTCGTATAGAGCGGCTCAGACAGGTCTGCTCGGATCGCTTTGATTATTTTATTCAAGTTATGTTGTTTAATAATTTTCCAGCTCGATAAAGACGCCTCAAGGAAAGCCTTCACGACTGCAGATATCACAGTGCATCCCCGCACCGTGGCACATTTGGACAGCTGCATATTTTAACATACATCAGCATCCTAGATTCATATCTTACATTTCTGAAATTGTTTGGTTTGCTATATTCCATTCCGGTCCTGTATCTGCTGGCCTTTCTGTCTTCTTGTTCCTTATCACATCATGTGCTCCTGTGGTCATGCTTTCACTGCGATCATCAGTCAAACCACTTTTTAGAAAAATAATCTCATCACGTGTGTTTTCATCTAACTGGAGCATCCCTCATCCAAATCCTACGTGACAACCAGAGAAAAAGCTGCTGAAGTTGAAACCGCCACTGTTTTCATTCTCGCTACACTCCTGGACCCAAGGTTCAAACGGGGTTTTTGCAGTGCCGTAAATGTTCAGGGTGCACATTGGAGTCTACGAATGTCATTGCCTCTTTAACAAAACTCAGCAACAGTCTTTGAATCCCGGCTTTGGGTCAATGACTGCTAGACGGGGACTTTGTAGAATTTGTAGAACACAATCAAGTCACTGTCAGTGTACCTGTGCTGCTTCAGGGGGACGTATGTGTTTACTAACTAATCAGTTGATATATGAAGGTCAGCATCGAGATGATCATACAAAATCAATGCAAAATACTCACTCAGATGTGTTATGTGCCAGTGCAGGAGTTCGACTCAGAGTTGATGCTCAAGTAGTCGCTAAGGGAGACATCAGTGGAAATAAATGGACAGGTCTGGAAAGCACTCGCTGATACTGGAAGAAGCCGCTGATGTACCAACAGTACGTTCATCCTCATTCCTCCGGTGCTGCTGAAGGTGCATCGATCTGTTGTGTTCATGGAAATGAGAAACGGCTTCTACCAGCTGATGTTTTTTTTCAAAGTGCAAGGGCATACTGTTAAATGTCAGGCTTTCAGATAACTTGACATTTCTCAGCTATTCTAGACCATGAGCTGCCAGTTCCTGTGGAATTGATAGATCAGGCCTAGAATGTTGCTCTGACATGGGTCCAAGCAATATGATTTAGGAGTGACGGTGCAAACCTTGAGCGCTCGGCCATTATATAATGCGGACATCGAAAATAAAGCTGGTTAAAGTCTTAAAAGCAGCGATGACAGGAGAAGTTCAACACACTGCAATCACTTCCTCCCTCCCCAGAACACCCTGATTTATTGCTAGGATATAAACGCCAAAAGTATGAGGTGAGGTATAAAAAATGTCTAAAACTGCCACCATTTTTAATGTTACTGGAATATAAGAGGGACTGGTTGCTGTGTGCTTGCTTTAGGCATTCTGGAAAGGAGATCAAATCCATCATAAAGTGGGTAGAGAGGACAGCCAAGAAGTGAAAGAGTCGTGTTTATAACCCGTTTACTGTAGATGTCCTATCTTACCATCAACTCGGCTAAGTATGCCCTTGCCAGAGCTCAGTACTTTGGCCATATCATCCGAAATGATATCATCAAGCCCCGAGTCCAGGGAGTTTAGGAAATTTAGCCCAGCCCTCTGCCCCAAGGCCTCAGCTGAAGTCTGCCAGGTCGGTACCACAGATTTATACCAAACTATTGTGCCAGAACAGCTCCTCTTCTAGGCATGGCCACTTCCAAGCCGTGGAGCCAGCTTTTCTGGACAGAGGAAGCCAAGGCGGCCTTTTGAGACCTTCAGCAGGCCCTCAGCAGTGAAACTATATTGCACTGCCCTGATTTTCAGCAGCAGACTGAAGTCTCAGACCGTGGACTGGGTCGATGCCACCACCATCCTATCCAGCAGCTCGGCCTTTGGCACCAACTCTTTGCTATCACTTGCTGCTCTATCGACAGCAGCCACCTCATTTAAATCTTTTCCCTCATCACCTTTTTGAGTCCATTTTTGGGGCCGCTCTGCCTCCACAGACCACCTCTGAGTCTCCAGATAGCAATAAATTCTTTCTGGAGTTAAATTATTTAGGATTGTTTATATTTATTCTGGTTGATAATTTACTCTGTTTAATCCAAGGTACCCTGTGCAATAATTCTGTGTGTTTCCAGACTCCAACAATGTAATGTACTGTATATGTCTGGGTCTTCACTGCCAGACAGAGCAGTCTGTACACTTTTCTTCTCCTGCTTTTGTGACTCATTTGTATGCACAATTAGCTCTATATTTTCTTTATACTGTATCACGTACAGGTGGAAGGGTGATTCTTTCCAATAATAATAACTTCATGGTCTCCTCCATCGAAGAATAGAGAAATACAAAAACTGAAACAAGGAATTTTAATGAATCCGTGTCAGGCACAAAACGTGAAAGTGAAACTCTTTTTCATTATTAAATTGGAGTTTTACTACCATTGGGGACATCTGTGGTGAATGAGCAAAATGTTGTAAAATATCTTTTGTTGAGATTAATGGGGATGTGGACCGCATGCAAAGAGAACAGCAGCACAACTGCATAAAAACACATTAAAATTTCAACAGCTTTTCCCCAATATGGAATACAACACAAGGAAAAAGAAAGTACTTGTAAATTGTTGGTAATCTTTTATGATGACAAATTTCTTGATGTGCCGTGCTTTGTATGCTGTTCAAAATGTAAAATTAATATTCAGTGAAGTGGCAAAATGTTTTAGTGGTGAGAAAACATAACAACAACACCAGCAGTGATGAAAACTGAGGCCTTTTGTCACTTGTGTTTAATTTGCATAAATCTTGTTATACGGAGCTCACTCTGTTACTCAAACACAAAACACATTTTTTCGTCAGGAGAATCTCGACTTTCTTCCTAATGCAGTGTTACAATTTTGCAATGATGTTAATGTGAAGTAGTCAAACAGTCAAAGTAGACAAAAAAGATTCCATTTATTTGTTTTGAGCTTCCTTGTCAAGCCTTTTCTCATGAAGTTATAGATGTTTTGCAGCCTTGGTCCTTTCAATATCTTTGATCGGCATAAAAGTAAGCTTTTAAAGAAAACAACCACAAACTGGGCCTGCATTACAACATTGTGAGATCCTGTTTCTGTGTGAGTGTATGAACATTGTTGGTGTAATTGGCTGTCGCCTAGGGCACCAAGTGGTTCAGAGTCGGCTCTGGACGGTTCTATTGGATTTTTCAATGACAAGACAGAAGCTAGTTAAGTTCTTTGAGCACTTGTGACGGCCATTGACATGTCTCCATTTTCAAGGACCACTTATTCTGTCCATCGTTAACAGAAGTTCTCTGTTGTTATAGAAACCTGAGACTGTATTGAAATGAATAGAGAACCTCCTCTAAACCCCTGTCTACTAACACGACACATTTAAGGGTCATATTTCCATTTTCACTGATTCGTTCCTGCATTTGTATGGAATCCATAAGTTGTTTCCTCCTACAAACCAAAAAGTAAATGTCGTCACAAAAAGCGTTTTGTTGAAAAAAATGTGTAAAATAATAACTTAAGGCAAATGGACCGAAACAAGCGTTCTACTTTCAAGCTGTTCTTTGACATCAAGCTTGATTTGTGTGATGAACAACTATTCGCTCAAATCATCTGGCTTCCCCTGAAAGCATATGGATTACAACAGGCAGAATGTCTTTGATTTTCAATGCAGCCCTGAGAGTGTGACACACAGACAGTGAAGCATCCTGTGATGCAGAGAAAGAGACAGCCATAGATGCAGACACAGAGAAACAGAAGAAGAATAGCAAAGTAAACATTTCTTACTGGAGCCTATTGAATAATCCTCTGCAGTCTTTAGCATAGTGTCTTGTGTGGACTTCTTTTTGTAAACTCCAGACGGCTCTTTCTTCGTCTCTCCTCCACCAACCGCTGCTTCACTGTTCTCTCCTTTAACATGATGGATAGTATTCTTTGCTTGTGCTGAATCACCGCTCCCTCTTCCCGCTTGAGGACATTGAAAGTTACTTGTAGGCTAAAATCACATCCAGGGACTAGTTGTAGGAACTTTTTGGGTACTCCTTTTGTTGACTTTGTTAAATTATTTTTCAGTTTTTATTGTTTATGTTTCATTCTTTGTTAACAGAGGAGGACTTACACCAAGTTAGAGGCTCTTTGGGTTGTTTTAAAGCTGAAATAATTGCTTTTTGGCCACTAGAATTAAAATAAAAGGTGACTGCCAGACATCTCTACTATTATTACTATTAATTTATTATATACACGTGAGAAAACTGTTTCCTAATTAATGTCCAGGAGACTAAAAATAGAACTACAAAATTAAACAAGGTGATAGTCCTTTAAGCACTCTGCCAAGACAAGCTAATGCTTTAAAGCTACGTTTACTGCAGAACTAGAACCCAAGGGAAATCCAAGGGAAACACTGTGACCCACACTTAACATACTGGCTGCCGTCGTTCGAATCTGTCAAAATAAGATGCTTATCACCTTGCACACTGAGATTATTTTGAATTTTGCCACTCAGTGATTCATGGGAGAGTAATGTATTGTATATTGTATATGTAGTGTTCATCCCCTTTATATTTTCCCCTATTTTAACATGCATTGAAGTGGTCGCCGAGCAAACATGAATAAATACACACACTGAATTCTAAGGCATCTGGCATTTTGGTCTAAAATGATTCACAGTCCGTGAAGGATGCTCTATGATCTTGTGGGGTTGTTGTTGTATATATTACGCCACAAATATTTAAAGCCCTTTGTCTCAAAATGTCAGGACAAAAGTAAGGTGCCACAGCAGACCATCGGTCCGGGTAAGGACATCCTGGGTGAAATGGCGTGAGCGTGCAGTGACACAGCTTCAGACAGTTTGAGCAGAGGTACCGTTATTGATACTGGCTTTACACATGATATTAACCCAATGTTGGAGACGTCGTCTGATATCATAGTGACCTCTGAAGACCTTTGGGTGTAGAGATGCAGTATGACGCTAACAAGGATGAACCGATCCCAGGTGTGTATTGCTCTGCGTTGCAATAAACATGCAGTAGGGTCAAAATTATTGCAAAGTAGAACTGTGTGAAATGTCTTACTGTATGTTACCAACATGTTTATTATAACTAAAGCGAAAATCCAAAAGCGGAGCCGTGGTTATTTTTACGACTGAAAATTTGGATGGGAAAATATGGTCACAGAAAAATCACTGTGAAAATCTGCTGCTTTAACTGCTTTTCTTGGTTTATTTATTACTTTATTACTTGAATGTGTCCACATAAAACAATATCAATGTTTTCCTCCATTGGATGTGAGAGGAGCAATGACTCTTTTAGTCTGCCATTTTGGTCATCAATATGATGTAGTAGTAGACGGTAGCAAAACCCAGAAACGGCATTGTTGTACGCAGTGTTTTTGGTGCATTTGAAACAGCAGCTCACCTGACATGCTGGGACACAAAGAGCTTCTCCAAAAAACATCCGTTACAAGAGAAACAACAAGCACACAGTACATTTGGAAAGAAACAAAAAAGCCACGCAAACAAAAGACAGTGTGTTTGTGTGAGTGTTGAAAGTTAAACCACTAGGTGTAATATAATGTAACAACCAACCAGAGTCTGATTAATGTTGATATTATTTAAGTGTCATTCAGTTACAGTGAGAGCATATTTTTAACTTAAGAAGCATATAGGGCATTACAGTACCGTTAATTAAAGACGTAATAAAATAAATACACACACAGAAGACATATACAGGCATATTTTTTTTAACTTTTCCTTGTTTTGTTGCATTGCTGCCCTGCCCTGAAATCAATTTATTTATTGTGGTGTTCTGTTAGAGCTAAAAAAAAAAACCCTAGCATACTTTTGATATGTTCAAAAAGTTGGATTTTCAGTGAAGCCTGTGCCCTGCTGTTCTCAAACCTCTTTTCTGTCATGTCATTTTGCTGATTTCTTCCTGACATACCTCAGCTGACCTGAGTTGAACCATAAAAACCCAACGACCCTGAAACATATTGACATCTGACTCTAACCTGTTGCATTCAAAATACAACTTCATAGGCAAAATCAAGTTTTTTATACTGTATGTGATGAAGAGCGATAAGGCAGTGACCTCACCAGCGTGGCGTGCCCTTGCTTATCCATAATAAAAACTAAAATATAATGAAATAAATAAGATTTTCTTTTAAAATCATCAGTTTTGGAGGAGACAGCTGGAAAGGTCAGAACAAGAACCTGAGTTTTTCTTCTTTTAAGATTTGGCTGAAGGTAAGAGCCACACCACCACAACGGTAGTAATCCTGGCATAATTAACCGAGAAGATCAGTGATAAGGTTTGAGTTGCAATAGTTACAATAATCCTTTCTTCATTCCTCTGCATTTTTAAAATGTGATGGAAGATAACAATGTGACAATTGCATGAAGACCACAACTACTCAAATTGAAGATTTTTTACTTTTGTGGCTAACAAACTCATTGTTTGTAAGTGACAGATTCACACCACAGGTCAAGTAATTAAATATATGAAAATGGATGAAAATGCTGAATTTCACAAATCTGAAAACTTCAGCATTACAAGGACAAACTTAAGATGGGATTAGTTTTTTTTAATTTGGAAAAATTTATTGTTTCAGCACTGAGGAAAAGACGTACTTCAACTTTCAGCACCATGGAGAGAGACAGAGAACGAACTGATTTTGAGTTTCAGGACCATGCAGAGAGACCGGAATTGACCCCCCCTCTGTTTAACCTCCATTAAAAAGAGAGTGCACACCCACACACATTCACACACGATCAGAGCTGTCTGCTCTGAAGTCTGCAGTCATACACAAACACACAGCTGTGTGACGGCTGATGAATGTCATCTGATCTGTCTCTGGCTTCCCGCGGTTCAGCCCAATCTGCACAACATTATTGCTTTGTTTGGAAAGCAGATTACTGCTCCTCCCCCTGTTGATGAATAGACAATGTGGAGATACAATGGAGGATAATACTGATTTATTTAAGCATGACATAGACAACACCCTAATGATATATTTGCGATATTGTTATGATTTGGGTGTTTCCTGCATTGAATACATATTGACAGTTTATTAATTTATTTTGCTGCGTAGGTATGAGAGAAAACGAGGGAGACACACAATAAATAGGCAGAATAATTCCAATAATTATTACATTTTAATCCAGTATTTCTCGATGTACAATTATGTGTTCTTTGTTTCTTTCTTTCTTTTTGTCTTTCTTTCCACTGCCTCTATGGTCCTCCCGTGCGCATACACACCATATTATGTTATTGACATAATGTGTTTTTTGCTGTGAAGCAGTCACAGTGTGTAATGATGCTACCTGACAGCCCATTAAACTGCAGAGGGATGAGGATGCAATTACATTGTCATCCAGGCAGGAGATATTACCAGAAAAACATATGGAGGGAGCAAAGGAGTGAAAAGAGAGGGGGTTTATTTTTGGAGAGAGAGATTTGTGTGGAGATGTGTGAAGTCATGAAATGACAGGCATGATAATTTAAGGTGTGTCTGTGCACGCATGTGTGACAAAAGAAAGAAAGAAAGAAAGAAATTAGTCTTTCCTTTTGATTTGTAATATTTATTGTGGAAGTATTTCTCTTATCCCCACCCCCTATAATACAATGACCACTTGCTGCCAGTAGGTGGCTTGTTGCTCTACAAAACGGCCAGACTTAACAATGTGTGTGTGTGTGTGTGTGTGTGTGTGTGTTTCAAAGTATTGAAGATGGCGAGTCAGTTATAATTATTACTGATAAACCCAGAATGATTATAATGTTTTTCTGGAATATTTAACAGAATCAATATACATCAAAGTTTAACTAGAGCATATCAAACCTACATAAATGTTTAGGTTGACTTTGATGAGACTGGGGATGAAAATAAAATGATATTCTGATAGTGAACAGGATCAGAATAATAATCCATCCATCCATCCATACGTCCATTGAACCTTCCTTCCATCCATTCATTCATCCATCCATCCGTCCATCAATTTATCCATTCGTCCATCCATCCATCCATCCATACGTCCAGTCATCCTTCCATCCATCCATTCACCCATTTGTCCATCCATCCATCTTCCATCCATCCATCCATTCATCTATCCATGCGTCCATCCATTATCTGTACCGTGTTAGGGCCGACTTGCTTTCCAAATGTGTATATCTTCCTAGATGATGAAAATGGGAGTGCTGAGACAAAATCATCACATCATAGTCGACCGATAAATGGGAAAATAATGGTGTTATCCAAAAATATAGTTATTGCTCATCAGCCCGTGTGTGACACCTCTCACTCCCAGACTCTGCAGCTCTCTGTAGTTAACTGAACAAAGAATCCATGGGAGCTGTCCATCCATCCACTGTGGTGCTGAAGAACTACATGGACTTAGCCAAACAATTAAAAGACATTTCTGCGTCACATTCGTTTACAAGAAATATCCTTTAATTGTAAGGTCAAATGCAGTAAATCCTCTGACTTCCAGCTCTGTAAATGCACCAGTCCGCTTGCTATGTCTGCATATCGGCACACCTGGAATGGCATGAGTCTTCCGTGACATCACATGGGCCTCCGCCTACAAATGGGAACCCATTTGACCCTTAAAATATCAGTCACTCGCTCCAGTATAAAGACTAAACCAAGAACCGACATTGATCTTGTGCCTACATACGAACACACACTGTGTGTGTTCTATTTTGGAGGCACAGTTTAGACACTATTTTAAACTATAAAGGCTGCTTACCACAGTGGAAAAAGCTCTGCCAAGCAGCAGTGTCAGTGCGATGAGAGAATTGCTGCTGACTTGTTGAAATCTCCCCTGGCTGCATCCTGCCGTGTCCTCTCCTGTCCCCTCCTCTCCCACTGTGGTGGGGCAACAACGCATCAGAGCGGACGTCACTGTCTGGACCCCTTCAGCAGCTCCTCTTCCTCCAGTGGAGCAGCGGGAATCTGCACTTTGTTCCATCTGTGACTTTCCCCCAAATGCTCACTATCACCACTCATTCTATGTCCTCCC